>CM060952.1:101283666-101458666 GCA_030765055.1 Mantis religiosa
TTAGTAAGTGATGGTAATGTAGGTCAAACTCAAATCAGTTCTTTAAATTACAGACCTATGTGCAATGTAAAGAAATACAATTATTCACTTTCTTAAAGGATTCCACCATCAAACATGTAAAGTTTAAATTAAATTTACTAAGAGGCATTTCTTTACTGCGTACCTATACCAATTGTGTCAAATATTTTATTGCACTAACAATGCAGTTCCGAGATTTCACCGAAAATTCTGTTAGGTAAATACAAAACTTGGTATTGGACACCATGGAAAATTTTTAGAAAATTTCAGTTTCTTTTTTTAAAAAATGACTGTAAAGATATTGACTAAAACTCTGCATGTATAAAGGTATTTTGATGCCAAATTAAATTTATATCACTTTAAAAATTAAATGATATAAAATAATTTAATAACAGAATATTAAGCAATTTACATACTGATAATTAAATTCGTTTATTAAATTATAAATATCCCTGAACATTGAATTTTTTAATAATTTCCACAGAAGCTTGCTCTACATTTGAATGAGTTTTTTCATGACGTTAACGTAAAAGACAGAGAATATTTTAGTCTCAGAAGGTGTAGATCTCATTAAAGCACGCAATTTATCCAAATGTCTCTTTTGAAGTGAACCATATCCAAGATATTCATTTTTCTTTGTTTGAATTTTCCAACACAAATTACACTTTACTTAACTTCAAGTCATAGAATTTTTAATGTCCTGCACATGCAAGGAGTGTGAATGAAACCATTCTCTGACGAACAACTCTTTTAAAAATTTCACTATCGCCTACTGTACTTATAAGTATAGAACAAGCTTATTTCTACGAATTTTGATCTCGACTAGCATAAAGTGGGTAGAAGATGAGTAGAAAAAGGTATAAGTGTGCACACAACATTTTTCAGGCTTGAATTAGTGATTAGTTTTGTCTTCCTGTGCTTTATTAGGCTATTATATAATAACTTATATGGGAATCCTCCATTTTACTGTTTATAGTTGCAATGCAGAATTCCCTGATAATTTCGCAAATGGAACCTTTTACTTCCTTAACCTCCTGCTTTGTCTATAAATATTATCCTTTGGCTGTAAAATAATCATCCATGCTCTAGTAACCTGTTAGAATAGCATGTGAGATTTTGAAATTTTGCACCTGCTATTCTGTCTTGTAGGCTTTTAGTTATAAACGTTAAACGTTTTCACAAAATATAGAAATACCTAAAATATGCAATAAACGTCTTTAGAAAATGTATAGCCTATGACTATCGAGAAAAATAATATACTCAGTTGTTAATGAAAAGTACAGTTTACTAACTTCTGAGCAATCTTCTGTTTTCCTGCAAATATTTAGAATGCCTACCACTGAATTTGCTTACAGCGTGACTTCAATGTAAATAAAGTAACATTTTTAAAATGGAGTTATTAAAGGTTCTCTTTTCGGCATTGGTGTCGCCATGTTGTCGTAACGCCATAAACATGTTCGATTCACTTTTGTTTTGCTGTTTTTTAACTTCTAAATTATGAACATCTATATCATTGCTTAGAATGAAAATCTGTGATATTTCTGTCTTATGATATGTGGACCACAAATAATCTACTCTATGACATTTTTAAGTAAACGTCAACATCGTTTTTGAAGGGAAATTCTTTTATAATGACTATGCCTTCATAATCCTGCACAAGCGCTTTGCAAATCCTTTTTATTAGTGTAGTAATTTATTATTTGAAATCAGAGAGTGCTTTAAGGTTCTATGACCGTCTAATTTATTTGAGCTTTTCAATTTTGATAAAAATTGATTCAGTAATTTTAAAAATAGTTTCATATGTACATGTGCTCTATTTGTAGAAACTAATCCATGACACTTAATAAATGCGGAATAATGCTAATAGAATTCTATTAAACCTAATGCTACTAAATGACGTGACATTTAATATTTCTAAAGGAAAATTTACACAAAAGATTAGATATTCTATACAGTATGAATCACAACAGACAAAATTCTTAAATTACAATATTTAATAATATTTGAGGATAGAATTCCATCGATCTCTTGTAAAAGGTTTAACGCCAAGGAAATCATTCAAAGCAATAAAAATTACGATACATCTGTATAGTATTGGCTAAAGTCTTGTTTCTGTTTTTTTTACATTTCCTTTCAATGTTGTATTGCATTTCTTGTGATTGAGAATGTTTTAAAAATCTCTAATATATTATATTCACTACATATTTTTCTACTTGTTCTTTAGAAAATATTCTTACAAAAACTTATTTAGATGTATGACTTCGTGTTAGTCAGGAATATGGGTATAATAAAATGCAGTGGGCTTAAGGGATAATGAAATCTTTTAGAACTGCTGGCCTATGAGATGGCTTTCAAGTCATAATTCTCATTTGGTAAAAGTAAAACAAGAAATATCTCGGTAATGATTAACCCTCTATATGTGTTCATGGTTAAATTGTGGCCTTCGACGGACTTTGTGTGTCGTTACGGTGCAATAATTACATAAAAGACATTTAAAATAAAGATAACTTTTTTTGTTCCATTTATGCTCCACCTTTAACTGCAATGGTCATATCGGCGGCCGTTCTCCTTTGGAACAAACAGCTTATTGGCGATGGTGTTAACTTGTATATGTTGGGCTGCTGGTACTTAAAGCTTTTAATCATTAGATGAGAGATACGCACTCTCATTCATACTTATAGGCTTTGGTGAAGATGAGGAATCATCTTGGTTGGAGAAAAATCCCCAGCCCAAGCCGGGAATCGAACCTGGGACCCTTCGCACGACAGACAGGTGCTCTACCGACTGAACTACGGGGACAGCCAAAGAGAACTTCAGAAAATGAAATGTATGCAATTTTTTATCATGAAATATCTTAAGTATTTGGTAATTTAATCAAAATTGTGGAGTGTATTTTGAGAAAAGAAGAATTTTCAAAAATCTTCCCATGCAAAGTTCAGTTTGAAATGAGATTCTTTTTGAAGATCTTCGTGCCACATACTTGAAACACGTTGAATTTAAATACTTTCCCAACAGCGATTGCGCGAGCTGCTCATAAGCATTAATACGGCTTTGAAGGACAATCACTAGCTGACAGCACGAAGCGTGTTTTATTATTACTGTGCAAATATCACAGAGATAGTTACAGAATGTAATTCGAGAATATTCATGTACTGAAACAATCCTCCAATTCGGCAGGACTACATAAGCGCTGATACGAGGCTTGATAGGGCAGTGTTTAGAGTTTATGTGTGTTTGGAGCTTCGAGTCGACGAGTGCGGCACCATGATGAGCCGGTGCATTGAATCTGTTCAAGATTCAGTCGGTCAGTTGAGTTGCATGAGCCAACAGAGCAATGCAGAGATGTGATGTATGTTTCTAACTCCGGGGTAAGGAGTCGGCAGGTCACTGAACAGTGTGGTGAAGCAGTTCACGAACCAGAAAGTGCGGCTCCGTGATGAGGGATCGGTGGACAGTATAATAGATCGGAAGCAGTTCACGAACGAATATTGGAGTTGCTCAAATTATACCACAAATTCCAAAGGCTTCCTTTTTGCTTCTTTTATACGAAATGGCAGCTCAGTGTAAGAGGCGAACTGTTGTGTACATCAAAGAGATTACTAGCAGAGCAAGTAGGTGTGCGATAAAGAGACAATAAAACATTAAGGAGACACATTGAAACTGTGTATTTTAGTAAAAGAGAACGTGTCTGTTGACTTTGTACTAACGAGTTTAATGACAAAGGAGTATAAGGTGAATTTTGGGTTTTGTGTATTTGTCACGCTACCAAATTTGATATTTGAGCTATTTTCATAAATAAACAGAGAGAAACAAGTAATTCTTTTCAAAAAATGAGTTTCCTTGGATCAAGGAGTTCTCAAAATGCCTATTTCTGGTGAAATTTCGAAATCAAACTGGGTGATCTAAAATAATTCCTCTATTTACGTAGCAGAGAAAGTAAATCTGTTAATCTTAATTTCATTTGCATCTTTTCTTACTTAGAAGATGCTGTACCTGTGTTTATTTAATGTGTTGTGGCAGGAACCTGCAAGGTATGTTCTTTAAGATAGTAAACACGGACGTGTAACTGCTTTGAGCGTTTGTGACTTAGTAATCCCAAGAGCAAGTTGGGGATAAAGACCATCCATCTCAAGTAGCAATTAATCCCTTAACGCCGAGGGCATTTTCTCACGGTTGAGCGACATTTTAACAAGAGATAGCTTGTAGAAAACCCAGTTTTTAATGAGTCCCGCTCACAAGGCGCTTATTTCATGCACGAGTCACTTAGGTAAGGTTCACCTTTGTTGTCGCACCAATCACAAGAAAGGTTTTAGGTCAAGTGTTCCACAGCAAACCAAAGTAATTATGAATTAAGTTTTAATTTCTCTAAACAGAGGAAGTGTTACACCCACTGAGACCACACCGGAACGTTTTCAGGCTTCTGAATTCGAGAATGCTCTTTTAGAAAAAGATCGTATTGTGAAAAGCATAAATGAATAGGTAAAATATGATTAAATGACAAATTTGGTATTTAAGTCCAAATCTTCGAAGGATGCATAAGAAAGATTAAAAAAGTCTTCCCTCCAAAAACTTCATTTTACACGGAAAATGTTTGGAAAATTTGATTTTGGTCAAAATACCTTACTTTTATGACATTTTTATGACAAATAAAATGTATGAAAAGGTTGAGTCAGGCTGAGAAATTCAATGTCATAGCCAGGATTTGAGCCAGTTATTTTCAGGACTCCTTCAGATTGCTCTTAAATCATTGAGCTACCATGTCCAACATGCCAGCATGACATTAATATGAAATAACAATTAATTTCCATTAATTGACCTATTAGTGATCTGAAAAATAATGCCCGGCCTTGTTCGTCTCGGTAGCGTAGAGGTCAAGAGGTCCCGAGTTCGAATCTCGGCCAGGGTGGGTTACCTCGATACGTTTTTTTAACCCAGGGTTTTATCTTATCTTTAAAGACGAATGTCGGGTAACTCTAAGCTCCATGGACCCTGGACACATTTGAGCATCATTTTACCCACTTCATTCACCGTCCAATATGACCTAAAAGACAAAAAAAAAAAAAAAAAAAAAAAAAAAAAAAAAAAAAGCCCGGCCGCTTCAGAACACGGCTTTGGGATTCTATACTTCCATGTTTGTGCTACACACGGCTAGTGTGTAAGGGCAATTAATTTCCAAATAAAATGCATATTTTAAACCGTTTTGCGTAATACTTCTTCATTCTGAGTAAGTTTTGCATAATTGTTAAACCATATTAAATAGGAAAAATCTGATGTGAATTCATCGTTCTTCCACACAATCCATACCTTAGCCTAAACACGGCTAGTGTAGAAGGACGATGAATTTCCATCCATTAACCTAATAATAGTTGACAAAGCACGTATTTCCTGTTAAAGAAAAAGAAACAATTCAAACTTTGGATGTACTAAACTAAACGGTATTTCATAATAGTAATGTTAAGGCATCTAGCCGCCACTGATTCAAACATTCACCTCCGCAACTCTCTCTGATGGAGGAAATGAAGGAGAGGAAGATAGTGTAGGGGGAATAAATCAAAACACGAAGGAAAATGGCAAAAAGAGAGAGGGGAAGAAATGAATAGGCAAAAGCAGTCTCCTTTAGAGGGAAAAGTTTAAGAAGACAGCAAAAAAGAAGCGGTTTTGTTGGTAATACTTTATTTGCAAACTTATTTTCAAAAGAACCTCAAAGCATTGTGAGCGGAACGACATTAGCCCTACCGTTAGAATCAATCGACGTCGGCTTTCAAATAAGTGAATAGCATGCAGAAAAAGGGATAATAAGTTTCTTTAAGCACAAAATCCAAGGAAATTATAGTTCTTAAATGTAGTCGAATGGATATGAAAACTGTTTTCGTCTGAGCAGGCAGAGGAAAATAGCTTTGAACACAGACCGAGATCTTGGCTTTCGCTTGGGGTTTAAAAGCATTCAAATAAATTGTTTGCCAAATAAACCTTATGTACTTGTAAGATAATACTGATATTCTAGAACCATCCTTTCATTTCGCTGACGTAATTTGCTTTCATGAAGTTTCTGGTAGAGGATTGTTATATAAACTTTGGGATACAATGTACACTCCGATTTACATGTATGTATTACGGTTACCCAGGAGGATAGGATGAAGTTTAGAAGTCAAAGACTTGCAAAGACGGGCAGAGGTCCTTAGTAATTTGAACACTCGTCGCACTGTAGGGTTGTGATGATCGACCCGTCGACCAATTTTCCCGAGCATCTCCTTTCAGCATCTTCTTACCTCGCCATATTCAACGACATCTGGAAAAAGAAGGATGTGGAATGAAAAGAAAATTAATAGAAAGGAAATCATGGTAGACAGGAAACCAAACCAATATTTGCCCACCGACCATGTAAAACAGTGAAAAAGTGAGGTTGAGAAATTTGACAGAAATCAAGCGCGGAATCTCCCGAACAAAAGATTTATACAGTATCACGAAACCAAAGCACAGGGCCATTTTATGACAACTAGTACTGCGAGAAAGAGATTTCTCTATGAAACTATTCCATTACATAATTCGCAAGAGAAGTATAGGTAGAGTCATACCGAGAAATTCAATGCCATAACCAGTATATGAACCACGGAAGTTCCGGTCTACGTCCGGTGTCTCCTAACCATTGAGCTACCATGACAACATGCCCACACGATGTTTAATTCTCCAACTGACTCGGCACTTAAGGGAAGCGGGAAGTGCGAAATGCTTCCTTATTTAACTACGCTTTAAAGATATAAGTAGGTACATTCCATTTGAATGGTAACATGACAAGTTTCAAGAGCTTTTTTCGAAAACAGTATTTTCATATATATGATCGCCCGCCTCGGTAGCGTAGCTTTAGCGTGTCCGCCTCACGCTCAAGAGGTCCCGAGTTCGCATCTCGGTTAGGGTGAGTTACCTGGATAGGTTTTTTCTTGGGGTTTTCACTTATCCTGAAACCTAATTTTGGCTAGCTCTAGGCTCTATGGACCCTGGACTCATTTGATCATCATTTCACCTATCTCATTCATCGTCCGATATGCCATAACGTTGGAGGACTTACATTACAAATATATATATATATATATATATATATATATATATATATATATATATATATATATATGACCATTTTTAGCAGCTATAAGGATTATAAGTTTGAAATTTTGTACACTTCTTTCTGATGCAGAATTACATGTGTTGACCTAGAATTATGATGAATTTGTAAGTCACCATCTGAATATGGCAACAAAACATTTTGGAAAAAAATATGTAATCTTTATATTTTAATTTATATTTACATTGAAAAGTTTATTCTATCAAAACCACTACAGGTACCTAAAAAGTTCTAGACAAACGAGGCTCAAATGTATAAAAAAATCGGTGCTATGTTATTCAGAATTATTCGAAATCTGGGGCAGCTAAATATACCCTATTTAAAAATGTCCTCTTTACTTATTTAAAAGGTTATTATTTCAACAGAAAGCATAAAAATTAGGATAATGTAATATGCAAAAGGTATTCCCCATAGCCAGATATATGTACCTGATTGTTTTCAAAGGGATTCGCTTTTTTAATAGTTGAGAAAACAGACTAAGCTTCACACTTCCCGCTTCCCCTAAATTACTTACACAGGAGAAGACAGGCAGTGGCGGCGTGACGTCAGCTCCGTCAGTTCTAACCGCCAAATGTGCTCCCGAACGAAACGCAGGTTGGCGTGTGACGTCACCGCGCTAATTTCTGCTGCCGACAGTTTAGGAAAGACAGAAAACGTATCGCATCGTATTTCAACTTACATCTTGGGTGCTGTAATATTAATGCTGACTACTTTAATTACACAATTGGTCACAATTTATAAACAATTACATTTTGGCTCTGTGCTATGAGAAAATATATGACTTCAATTCCTAGTTTATCTGAAGGTCAGGCATGTTATAAAGCAAGTAAGATAAAACAAAGAAACTTTGTCTACAAATTAGAGGAGACAGAACAGAATTACGTGGGCATTTTCCGACAATTTCTGTTTCGTTTTCCTTTAACTTGTTTATCAATGTCAGGACGTAATATTTGGGAACTGTAATCGAAGGCTGCATGTTAGATTGTGATTCGACAAGGTATTCCGGGATTTGTACTTTGCTAATTTCATTAAAAAAATAAAAAAAATATTGTTTGTTCTCATATGTCGAGCCAAACATACACAATGTCCATGCGGCAAGTGAATACAATCTCGGAAATCTGGTTTGGGGGACATTCTTGTAAAAATCAGCCAAGTCTCTCTTATATGTATATTTGTCCTTCAATAAATCGTCACAATGTAAATTTAACAGTTCCATTTGGTACGTGGCAGCTACATTGTTGTCATAGAGTGTGCTACACCTGACTGAACCCTAAGATTCTGTACTCACAGCGCCATTTATACGGGCAACTTGGTACTGCACGGCTCTCGCCTGACGTCACACGCACTGCAGGCCTCGCTCCCGACTGAAATACGTCACAACCCTTGAAGCGGTCTTCCTCTGTACTTACACGTTGTAAGTTGCCATTAAGTTAGTTATCAGGTGTATATGAGAACTCTTAGTGGTTTACCGGAAAAAATACGAGTCAGTTGGAAAATTTAATGCAATGTTGGCATATGGGTATGGTAGTTCAGTACGGATCTGGGGATGGTAGAGCTACCGACAGATATTGGGAGATCTATGTTTCAAATTCCGATTATGGTAGTGAACTTTTTAGTTTGATTCTATCTATCCAAACCCTATCTTACACACAGTTAGTGTGAAAGAACAATTAATTTCCTAAGGATAGATTAAAATTCCTGCTACATCAAGAAAAGAAGAATGGAAAAGTGGAATACATTAGAATTAGGTGACAGTAAAATTTTTAAGAGCTTTAAATTGTCGTTATATTTGCATGACCAGAAAGAAGAGAGTAGCTATCGCCAATTTAGGAAAGATAAGTATTTTCGAAAACTCAACAAGAAATATCCCAGAACCCTCAAAACATTGTTTTACATAAATCGTGCTTTAACAATATCTACATTTCTCCTGTATCAAGAGTTGAGCTATCCCTTTCGCTATATCAGTTATACAAACGTTATATATAGAATGTAGAGAACCTCAGCTATTCCTGAAAAGTTAACGTATATGATGTACTTTTTACGAAAATGTCTTAAATATTGTGGCATTTTTTTTCAAACGTTTTAGGGCATTTTAGAGAAATTTTACATTTTAGAAAAAACATTTTCCATATAAAGTGCGATTTGGGACGAGCGAACTGGCTTCAATATATTCGCGTGGAAGTTTTTGGGTGGCGAAGAAAATGTTATGTGCTTACCATTGATTTGGAACTATGGAGAAATAATAGATTTGTTTTGTAAAAATAATATACAGGAAATGTATTAAAAGTAAATTGTAGTCAGTAGGGAAGGTCATATGAAGCTAACTCATTTTAACTATGTTTTCAGACGTTCCAATTTTGCTATAGTACTGAATATCTATGAAATATCGGTTAGTAAGCCTTAATTAATACTTCGTTTAATTGGCCGAAGTAAAAGCAGCAGAGAGGCACACTTTCTGTTCAATTTAACTGTAAAGGCAAATATACTGACATAAACCGAAGGGGCCTTTGCAACAGGGGCATTGCACCTCAAGTGGGCTACAGACGTGTTTCGCTAGTACCAATGATAAGTCCGGATGGCAACGGAAGCAGGGGTGCATATTTCCCGTTCGCTCAGACACCAAAAAATCTGTAATTTAAGAAAATCGTGGTAGAAAAGGAAGCAGACCTGCATTTGCCTCCAACCCAAGCAAACCATGGGACAAAGATGAGGATACGTTAACAACGAGCTCTCTCATTCGATTCGTATTTGAGATAAAACTTACGCCAAAGCATTTGTTAGATTGGGTTGAAAATAAGCCTTTCAATTAAAATATTGTCCAGGAATTAAAGCCCTTCATTTCTAGTTTATTACCTTAAGTATAAAAAGCGTTTAATGTTTGGGCATTACATTCTCGATGGTTGTGCAAAATTGCATGTCGCCCAGCGGTGTGGGCTCACCTGCGCCATGAAGGGTGACAGATGGGGTTTCTGTGATGGATGTGGTCAGGCGGAGAGACGTCGTGAGAAATGGCACTCGAAGATGTTCGCTACCAAGACAAAAAAGAATCGCCTTTTCCACTTGCTCAGTCACGGCAGGCAATAGCTACTGTGGCTTTAGAATGCGAAAAACATATGTTGTAAAACTCATGAGGTAGGTGCAATCTAACACTTACCGATTTCATATGAGCTAAACGATAATACGATCAGCATACCCATAATGTTTTGAAAATTTCATTCACTTTTCATGGCCAAGATATTAAATATCGAATAATGACTCTGCTGAGAAAAATACAAATATATAAAAGCTCAAACCAATAACCAGGAATATCTAAAAATGATTACTTCCACGAGAAATTTCAGGACACGAATTGTCTACATTCCTATGCAATAAGATTTTGTCTACTCAAATAAAAGCTATTTGAATAAGTAATTGACAGAATTAAAATCAAAGCAATCTTTTTAACTTCGAATAAATTTATAAAAATGAAAGCGTTAGTTTTGCAATGAAAATGTAACCCTTTATTTTAAACTACATAACTTAAATATGCAACTGTTGAAGTTATGTTATGCACAGGCGTTCAGAATAAAGAGCTTTCGAGGCTATTCCCAGAAAACTTAGGAAAATATTTCATTTATCACGAAAATATATATTTTAATGAAAATGAAAACCCTAAAAAGAGACAAGATTAGTGTTTAACCAGTTTTCCTTTTTCAGTTATTCTGTTCACAAATAAATACACACACTAACACACAGAACCACAAACAAAGACGTTTTTCTGAAAAAAAAACCACGTATTTAGAATGAAATATAGTTATAAACATTATGAATGGAATACTTTCCCTACGTACTAAGTACGCAGTGCAGAAAAAACAATTTACTTTTTAAGGTGTTAAAATGACCTGAAATTGCAAATTACCGTAACACATTCTTGGAGCATTTCGGCACAGCTCTGTTTTATACATTCGTTTTAATTTTTGTGCCAGGTATGTACATACCTGGCAGAGAAGATTGCCCTTGGACTTTGTTTAAGGTAATCAATGCATTAATAAAATTTAGAAAGTTTACAATAAATCAGCTATCATGTTCAAATTTATGCCAGTTATTACACAATATTACATAATTGCATGTTTACTTAAATATAATTTTTCGTTTAAATTTATTGTTGTATTAAAACTGCTGTAAACATAAAGTTAAAAGCTTTCTACCTTATAATATGTTTAATTTTATTACCTAATTAGTGTAGAGTCCTGCGTCGTGACGTAGTGGGCTAAGTTAGTATGCATTGGTCCCTGGCCACGGAAAGTGGCCCGGGTTCAACTCCACCCATGGGGTGCGGATTTTAAGTCCACGGGATATAACCAGTGCCCAATCAGTATCGTGAGGAAAGTGAGGAGCTTACGCTAGGTAGGCGGCCTTGGTCACGGAAACCAACGTTCAGGCTGGGGGATGCCGAGATGCTGACCACATCTCCTCCCCGTATTGGTTGGTTGATTGCCTACCTCTAGCGTGCGTAATTGGGTGTGAGGCCGGCAGTCGAGTTGGTAGGCCTCGGCTCTCTTAGGGCTGTCGCGTCAGGGTTTTAATAAGTTTAGAAAATTATTACTCCTTTTACTGCCCAAAATACTTGGTTTTTGAAAAGTTAATGTTTTATTCATTAAAATTGGGCCAGTATTAAAAAAAACCGTGAAGTCGTTTTCTTTGTTGTACTTTATGAAACAAATATTAGTTGTTTTATTGTGTAAAGAAGGTGAAAAAATGATGAAAACAGGATTTTAAAGTTTGTTGTCTATTAATAAGAATGCGACTATCGATTTATAGGTTCAGTTAATTGTAATTTAAGTAGATCAAGTGAAAAGGACAAACAAAAAAGTGTTTTAAGGCTTAGATTGCTTATTATTTCATCATAAAAACATTTAGCTTTTCATAATGTTTGGTCATCACCAGATAAAATATCAGTAGGTGATTATGCAAAACGCCCATATTAGCACTATTCTACCATAATTCATGTATTGTTATACAAATTATTGGGTGCTATTACAACTCTATAAGCAGCTGTAAATTCGACCGAGAGCTGCATCATCAGCCATTTATTGCCACTGTGGCATTACTGTGCATTAGAAAACTGAACAGCAGCTAACTGGATTTACAGCGTTTGAAAGTCATAAAGCACCTGCACACTGAAAATGGCTCTTAGAATTCTTAAAAATTTCCTGCATAATGACGGCATAGTCCCCAATATCTCAGTCTCGATAGATTTTCTGCCCGCTGCTACAGTGGTGAACCTTTTATCAAATTGATTGTGTGTGTGTGTGTGTGTGTGTGTGTGTGTGTGTGTGTGTGTGTGTGTGTGTGTGTGTGTGTGTGTGTGTGTGTGTGTGTGTGTGTGACAACAGACGGTACCTGTTAAGTGGGACGTTACATTTAGTCGAGGATACCAACTGAGCTATTTGAAGTGAGTATAAAAATTTTAAAAAATTTCTAAAAAATTTTCTATGCACAGGGTAGTTTGTGTTGGTGGTTTTCCTTAAAAAATTTCGTTTCGTAGTCTTGGAAGAAGGTGAATTTAACTTCCAAGGGGAGTCATACAACCGAATTTTCGTACATGATTATGCTGTTTACAGAAAAACAGACACATGGATAGATCTCTCTTCAAAAGTACCTTTTTGTTTATGTTCGAGGATTCGAAAAATACGAGGGCTGTTCAATAAACAATTATCATAATTTTTACGGTCATAATTTTTTCCCAGTAAAATTCAATCTTGTTATATTCTGTTAGTTTAATGTGAAACAAGCACGCTGTAGTGGTTTCATTGTTGGTCCTCCTGGTTCCCGCCTGTGAGAGCCAGGCAAGTTCAGACATGTTCGGTGTCGCCTACCGCTGCTATTGAGGTAATATGCAGTTAAAGTTGACGTTAGAGGAAGATCCGGGGTTGCCTTCAAACGTAATCACTGCTGATGAAACTTAGCTACATCAGTATGATCCTAAGAGCAACTGAAAAGCTCAGTGTGGAATCTCCTTCATCACTAATCCCCAAAAAAGCAAAAGTGGTTGTTTCTGCTGGGAAAGTTATGGCCATCTCATTCTTTGATATTCATGGAATGGTTTATCACCATGATGTACCTGCACACACATCAGTAACTGTACAATACTACAGGGATGTCCTGAAAACATTGCAAGTCCATATCAGGCGCAAAAGATCACATTTCCGTGGAGCAGGCTTTTTGCTGCACCACGATAATGCGCGGCTGCATGTTCTCAATGTTGCTGCTAAATATCTTGCAAAACTCAACGTGAAGGGCATCCCTCACTCTTCCTATAGTCCGGATTTAGCCCCATATGAAATGTTTTCTATTCCCTAACTTGAAGAAACGCCTTCGTGGGAGGCATTTTCCAACATCAGAATCAGCGGTGAAGGCTGCGGAGGTGATTCTGAAGTATCTCTCAAAAACTAGTTTCCAGCATGTCTTTGAAGAGGGACAGAAACGCTGGGACAAATGCACCGCAATCAGGGGAGACTATTTTGAGAAGGACCCAAAACTATGAGGACGAGTAAAGGTACGTTGCAAAAAAATTGTGATCATTCTTTATTGAATAGCCCTGGTATATTTCTTATAAGACATCGAATTTTAAGCACGTGACAAGAAAAATACGTTCACTGTTTTATTATAAGTAATAACATATGGATATACAGGCTGTGCTAATTAATATCAGGTTGTATGAAGGATACTCCGACGAAAGCGGTAGCAACGAAATTATTGATTCACACAACGTCACATATTAGAGGCCTAACTGCCTGAAATAGGATCTCTGGGAAATTACAAATCAGAACTCTCTTTGAAATTCTAGAGCCCCTTTTGACAAACGCACGATAATCGATGCAATCTAGATCGCTTATCTACGAAATAATATTTTATCATATTTTGGATAAGCCATGGTTGTTTTAAGATAAAGTTATATCTTGGACGCTTTATCGCCAATTTGAATTAATCAGGGCGATGAATGCTTTATAAAATATTTTTTATGTAGCCAGACATACGAACATTTCTAGAGAAATTCACAAAACAACTTTTATTTTTACTTCCTTTTATAACTAAGTAGGTAGCGGAAGTAGTGTATTCCACGCAAAACCTCGATGAAAGTTTTCGTCCTAAACGTAAACTTTTAGAAGGACAATAAACATGCAAGGAAAATAATGCAAAAATAAAACTGAATAAATGCCGAACTTCAGCATCTTCCAAGCATGTCATACAAAGGTCTTAAATAAAATCCGCCACACCAAAATACCCCTTATATGGAAAAAATTTTCGAAAATTTTTACTTTCTCAAACACGGCTCTAATGAGTTTGGTTAAACTACCATATTTACAAAATGAATTTTCTGGGAATAGACTATGAAACTGATACATCGAAAGGGATACACAAAATCTGAACAGGAAAGGAAAAAATGTCTCTTTTATGGCTCACAATATATGTCAAATATATTTTGTGTGTGAAACTAACCATTTAAGATACGCCCACCTCGGTAGCGTGGTGGTAGCGTGTCTGCCTCATGTTCAAGAGGTCCCGAGTTCGAATCTCGGTCAGGGTGAGCTACCTGGATAATGTTTTTCCGGGGTTTTCCCTTATCCTGAAAGACCAATGTGGGGTGACTCTAAGCTCTATGGACCCTGGGCTCATTTGAGCATTATTTCCCCCATTTCATTCACCGTCCGATATGACTTAAAGTTGGAGGACGTAAATAAGAAAAAATAAATAGAAAATTAAGATACACAGAAACCTAACAGGAAAGGAAAAGTTGTATCTTTAAAGGCTCACAATTTATATGAAATATACTTTTTGTATGAAGCTAAGCATTTCCGAGATATTTCCTATTACTTTTTCTCCCTTTCTCGTCAAAGGTGACGTTAGGAGGTGGTTGGGTTCCCTCAGAGCAAGGGAGCCGAAGCATCTGACCTGAGATGAAATCAGGGTTGAGGGTTTGGCCAAACGCCTGAGATGAATGATTGGTGGCGCAATTGGTGGAATTATGGTGGGGAAAACTGGAGGACCCGGAGGAAACCCACACCAGCGCGATGTTGTCCACCAGAAATCCCACTTTGTGGTCACCTGGGATCGGACCCGGGTCACCTAGGTGAGAGCCAAGTGGTCTAACCACTCAGTAATAGCGCGGCCTATTTCCTATTACCTATTATTGATTTGCATTTTGAAATACTTATACTTTCCTCAAATAGAAGGTCGTTATTTGTTTTATGGAAATATGTATTTTGTAAATCTAAGGTATATGTTCCCGTCTTATAATGTTCTAAAAACTGTAGAAGATAATACATAATTAATTCCGAATGAAGAGAACTTCGTGAGCTATACCAAGAAAGATAAATATTTTATTTACCGTGCAAATGTACGTGTAGCAGTTTAAGCTATACAATTTTTGAGAAAACGAAAATATATTGTCAACGAAAATATATTGTAGGTGCTCTGGGCTTTAAGCCTGAGAGCATCTACAATATATTTGTCGCCAGGAAAGTTTCAGATCTTATTTTATCAACGAAAATGTTTCCATGCCAAAGGGCATAAGATACTTTCAATTTTATTTACCTCTCTAACAAGTAAAGAGGTAAATACAGAAAGAAGGGGATTATTTACTTTGACACAAAGTAACGTAAAGGTAACGTGGACAATCGATGGGAATCAGGGAGATGTAATTATCGATATATCGATTATGCTGGTAACGGATGTCACTGTGTCCTTTTGACCCTAGCATTAATCCTCACCATGGGAAGCAACTGGTGGTCGCTGTGTCGTCATGACAATATGTGGCCTTTCATCTCTTCCTGCTATTATTGTCCTCTTCGGACGTCTTTCTACTCTCTTATTATGTTTCCTTTGTAGACTTTCATCTTTGGTCTATTGGGGCTTCACCACAACTATATAGCATTCCTTATTTTCGTCTTTTAGGGAAAATTTCTGTTTCCTTTCTACCTGTGATAGTTACAGGAAATGCTGTTTTTATCCGAAACATTTCTACACTAAGTTTTGGGATCTTATAATTCCTGGATAGCATTAAAACAATCGCTTGTATATGGCGTTGGTATAATAATTACAATTTTGGCGGAAATAAGTGTCATAATGAGGGATGTATGGCTACTTCTTCACAATCTGCAAGTTTTGTCTATGAACATTTAGCACAGCGCAATTATATTCAAAGGACTCAGGGTGGCGCTTGAAGCAGCGTAAACAATCCAAGAAAGAAGGTGGTGAGTAATGGTTTGGTTGAGGAGAACGCTTCTACCAGCAAAGGAGTACATCCTAATTAGTATCCGCCGGGAAAGGGCTTGCTCCATCTCGAAACAATTCCAGCTTCCTAATGAACATCCATTTGAAAGTATGTACATCCACGAAATTATATGAACGATGGGTGGCATGGATGCATGCCTAGCAAAAGGTGCTTCCCGAAGACACCAGAGATCTGATTGGTCGACAACTCACCCTGCCTAGGTTTGTTTTTCGTGTCAAAAAAGAAAAATAGGTATTCAACACAAAGGACATAAAAATTCTGCTTTGAAAACATTAATTGATTGTCGTTTTAAGTTTAGTGCCTTATTCTTAGTATAACGATAAAGTGTGTACACGAATAATGAAGTTACATCTGTGATGTGAATTGCACCCGGGGGTTAAGGTACAGTTATAGATAGGGGTAGGTGCTTAAGTTGTCAGGACCAATTTGTGACCAAGGTAGTACCCCTACTTCCTAAGTAAATTAAACAGATCGTCTGAATAAAATACCTTTAATTGCAAAGGGAAAATTACAACTCTTTCCTTTCAGGCGTTACAAATTGACAATCGGCTTTCGCATAACAAATCCATACGGTTTCAGTCGCCCAGAAATCTTGGGGTTGTCCCAGCCTATTTGACACTTAAATATAGAACAACGAATTACTCACCATGCACGCGCCATGGAAGCAGAACCCCGACTCCCTTGAATCGCCGGCCAGGAGTTACTCCGAGAAGAAAAGCCAAGGCAATCACCACGCGCCCATACGGGAAAAAGAGGAAACGCGAAACAACTGAGACAAAAGCCTCGTAAGAAAGTGAAATCAGCACAAATGCAAGTACATCACATTAGATATTTTTAATAGGAACACCGTAAGTCATAGTACTAAACTGCTTACTGCGGGAGAATAAAGTAATATGTAAACAAAACCATGTGACCGTTGATCGTAGCGCGCCTTCTTCACAATTTCCATGATGCCTCCGTTGTGTAAATAATCCCTTGAAAAAGTACTACTACTGAGGTGTGGAGTCTTGAGTTCAGTGTGCTAAAGCCCACAAGTGCGTACTAAGCATATTTCAACTACAAAAATATATACTAATATATAGTTAAGTTCATTTGTAATTAAAGTAAATCATGCTGCGCGCGCATATCGAAGCTGACAGGCGTATCCAATTGTGAATTATGGAGGTACTGGCGAATACTGTTAAATATGCGAGAGGAAAGCCTTTACTAAGTGGTGAAAAGCTAATAATATTAAATGTATTTAATAAGTTAAGTGAAAAATGTCCAGAATTTGCTATCGATGAAGTGGTGAAGTTATCATATTAGTTTACCGGTGTGTCGGTTTACAGAATTTATAGTGCACGCAAGCTAAAAGCCACATTCGGTGAAGTTTCAACTCCCGGCAAGAAAAGACCACGTGCCAGATCAGTGGTGGATGTTGTCTGTGATGGGTTTGTGAGGTCAGAAATCCGTCGAAAAGTTCATCAGTTCCTCAAATTACAACCAAATAGCGTTATTGTGATGGACAATGCCCCCTACCACAGTGTGAGGTTAGAACGCATACCTAACAAGTGACATCATAACATGACTACAGAGTAAACATATAATTTTCCACGACGGTCATGTTGAGGCAAAATTACTGGCAATGGTCAAGTCTCGTGCTAAAGAGTACGAAAAATACGTAAGTAGCAGTTAATTTTCATAGATATTAGTAGTGTGCTACGTGATACTTAGCTCGAAAAATGTGCCTTTAATGTCGAACATTTATATTAATATTAATTTAACGAAGCGATTAATCGATTGACTTGAATAAATACGTGTTTTTTTGTTGAAAATGCATATTCATATTATTAATACATATTAATATTATACTTAACGAAGCGGTAACAGTACTGTCATTCCGAACGCATGTGCACGCGAAGTGATGTGGTATTTTACTCTCTCGTTTGATTTGTTTGTTTTTGTTTTTTGTAATTTTACGTCCTCCAACGTTAAGTCATATCGGACAGTGAAGGAATTGGGTGAAATGATTCTCAAATGAGACCAGGGTCCTGGAGATTAGAGTTACCTGACATTCGTCTTGAAGGATAAGGGAAAACCCCGGAAAAATCTTATCCAGGTAACTCACCCTGGCCGAGATTCGAACTCGGGACCTCTTGAACGTGAGGCGGACAGACTAGCATCTACGCTACCAAGGCAGGCACTTTCGTTGGAAACAGTATATAAAGATAGTAACATACGTAAACAAAAATTATAACAAACCTTTCCTTTCGAGATATAGTGTCCGAGTTTGAGTTTCAAATAAGTAATTGGTCTTTTCCTTCGTGAGCATGGAATTTCAAAACCTAGTGACACATTTTAAATCTATCACTACTTCAAAAGAAGAAGATTAAATAACAAACCTTGGTAAGAATAACTTCTGGAAGAGTGAGCAGAGAAAGTATTATGAATGCAACCTGTCAGACTGGAGACGAATATAGTCTGAAGTCAATGGAAACTGCAAGTTTATCAGGCACTCGAGCTCATCTTTAAGTTTCTAGAACTCAAGGCAGTCATTAATTAGATTAACCACTGGAATTGCTTCCAAGGTACAATAAAGAGACATCTGTTACCATAGAAACAGAACAGAGCAGCTCCCCTGTACCGTGCGTATCTGCAAATCTAGGAAATAACTAGCATGCAACGTTCCTCTTTAGGGAATAATTATATCAGCGTTATTGTTATTGTCATCTTCTAAGAATGCAACACGAAGATTTTCAAGAAAATCCTCCATTCAAGACTACACTTCACATGGAACCCTTTTCGAAAATTTTGAATTCCTCAAAAGAAATACTCTAGCAGTTTTGATTAATATATGTTTTAAGTTATTTTTGTGACAAAATGAAAGGTATATCTTACATTTTCTTGGAATGTTCTGTACATTCTCGGTGAATTTTGTATAACTGTTAAACCGTGAGAGATAAACAAAATATTATCAAACAAAAAATTTAGATATGGTTAAAACACAGACTTCATGTATGTTACGTTTTGTGCCAAGTGGACCATTTTGGAGCTATTCCTTTATATTTATCTTAATTTTCCAACACATAATTTTCTTAAATGAGAATTCGTTATTCAGTTTTTAACTCTTGGCAGTGCAAAGAGATCGGAAATTCAGCGACCGGTTCTTTAAATAGTTGAATATCGTTAAAGGACTTCCATGTTCTCTTTACACCTACAGGAGCATTAGCAGTAAAGTAACGTTTATCTTGATTATCATGAAGTAGATAGAGAGAAAAGCATTGTAAGAATAAGTTTTAAAATAGTCATATGACTATAATATATCAGATTTTTATCTATAATGAAGAAATAGGAATCCTTTGTTGTGACTTAACTGTGTTGGTTAGAAAATAATAGGTTCTCCCGAATTGCCCTTTCCTTTATTTATTCCTATTGTACCATGTTGTACTGTTTCCCGTCGTATAAACAAATACATTGTCACTGTAGGTTCCTGGATTTGCAGAAAACAGGTGACAGAACTTCCAGCTCTTCCAAATTTTAAGGTAGTGGTTGTAAGTTTACATGCTTATTTGGGACTCCATAAAGAAGTAACAGACGATCAGGACAAAGTATCTCGCTAGCCCAATGTAGAATATATTATCTAGATTCTCAACTTGACCAGTAAATCTTCCTTTATTCAGAAGATTCAGTACAGGAGATATTAGTGAGATGGTGCTCCATCTTGTTGGAAAACTTATTATTACCTTATTCTACTGCTTCAGAATAGTTTGTCACTAGGTGTCCCATGATAACATTCTGTAGGTAACATTCACATCATTAAATATATTGATTGCTTCCTTATGAACAAGCGAAGCTGTAACGAGTCATTTCTGTTCCTTTGCTGCCATCTGATGTTTTAGTTCAACAATATGGTTCATTACATCCTCTGAAAATCTTTGCAGAACTGGTGGTGTCACTATATCTGTTTATAATCTCGGAGTTTTACTTGTAATAATGTTAAATAGATAAACTTCGTATATGTTAACTTATATTGAAATAACGTGTACATATTTGCTTCACCTGATAGCATACATTCGGGGTACAAATGGACAAGGATGTGACGACAGGGAATCTTTCAAAATAATCCCGAGGCAAAGGGAACAAAGAAATTTCATTTCCCTAGCTGGAGTTAAGTTTGCCTAACTTGTAGAAGGTTTCCTCTTGTCAAACCTTACAGACGGGAATATATTAACTGAAGATGAGATGAGATTGGAGAGAAAAAGGGGGGACAGGCAGTAAAACAAAAATAAGGAGAAAATAAGGCAGGAATATAAAAAGAAGTAACGATGCGTATACGAAAGTTAATGCTTGTTTATTAAATTTTTATTACGTAAAGCAGAGCAAAGTTAGAAACATGATAAATGAACGTAGAAATTACTTAATAAAGAACCATTTATTAAAAACTAGCTCCGCTACTCAGCACTTTACAGACGTATTCTGAAAATAAGGGGTTGAAAATATAAATAGGGGTAGATGAAGTTGTTAGATGCCTACGCTGTAATGGTTATAGTTCCAGAGCATAGGTAGTGGAGTGTTTGCCCAAGGAGTATATATTGTTTACTTTGCTCTGTTACATAAATATTAAATAGGAAGAACTAATTCCACCAAAACCTGGAAATTGTATGGAGAATATACATTTTCAGATAACCTGAATTTAAAAAGGGAATTTATAGAAAAAATCTTAGTACTTAAAATACACTGTTTTTTTGAAAATGACCGTTTAGCTGAACAAGGTTTTTCTGTTTACATTTATTTGAATTTTCAGTAATTATCCCAGGTTTTGTCGCTTTTCTGTTGTTTCTTGAGGTTTGATGGGAAAAGGTAGAGGATTTGAAGACCAGCATACAGACACTCGTTTTTAACTATTGATTCGTCACAAAATGTGTAATGAAGCATTTTCTGCAAAGGTTTACTTTGAATAATTCAAAGTAGCCACAAAAATAAATAAATAAAATTTTATAAATATATAAAATTAATTGCAAGAATCAGATAAAAGTATTTCTGATCCAAATTATCAGCAGATTTAGAGGGAAATCTGGTTAAATGAGCAATGACACGTAACACTTTGTCTCCCCATTCACCCTTTTGTACTGGAAGTCTTTGAAGTTAATTTTGTTAGAATTAAATAGTAGATATGTTGGACATTCATATTTAGACTTCTTTAATATTTAAATGCTACTTGATTTTCTACCAAACTTAGTTGAATTTTGCGCAACGAGCTTTTTATTCCTTTCACTTTATTATTGGGATATCACACGCAAGACCTCTCTTAGTCACTCGCAGTGGCAACTCTCACTGTTATTACAACACAGCCTTACACGGAGAACACCACTTAAGTCACATCAACAGCATTAAATGACTCAGTTACCAGCATACTGACTTGTAGATCACTGTAGGAGAGTTCCAGAATGATCCCGGGAGGAGGGGAAGAGAAGCGTATAGAATTATCTTGTCACCTCTTTGGAGAAATCACTGCTACTCTCCAACTAATTGCTGGCAAGTACTCAAGGACATATTTTTAGCTGGCAGGAGCCGACCCGTTACATTATTTGATGAAAGGGTATTGAAACTCAATACTATACGTAAGAAACACTCGTAAACCTCCTCCAGTTTTAAATTTTCTGGTATATTTTATAGCCTATACCACTCCAGAAGACTCCCCCCCCTCTCTCTCTCTCTCTCTCTCTCTCTCTCTCTCTCTCTCTCTCTCTCTCTCTCTCAACTTTCGTGATATTAATAGTTTTCAAATTATATCTTTATAATGATCTCCTTAGCGCGGTAATAGCGCTGCTCTTCACCAAGCAAGAGACACGGGTTCCATTCCACATACCGGGTGTATATTTCCTTCCGTTGGGAAACCTGGTCCGGGATGCCCACAGCCCAGTCGTCTCTTTCTGAGCTTCAGCTCAGATCTAGCATTCGAACGTTGCGCTGCCTCTGGAAGATACCCGGAGCTCTAGTCGATGCACGAGAATCTTAACTTATCTCCAGGATAGTCTCGGATGGCAATCTGTAGGAATTAAATTTATGTTCGAAGATGAAAGAAATTTATTTCTCTGTAGTATCAAAATTCTTCATGCTGTTATTCTGTTGCAACGTATTTACATTACACGCCTAAGCGTATAATTAATTCGATTAATTCACTTGAATACTGGAAATCTCTCAATAACAGTTTTAAAATTTATCCTAATCACTAGATTTTACAACATGAGCTTTACGTCCTTTCCCTAAAACGTTTCGTTATAAAGAGTTTCACGGGTTCCTGGGTGTGTCATAGGGTCCGTCTGGTATACAGACTTCTCGAAGACCGACTCGTGGTCCGGGGCTGGCATTTATGGGCCTAAGACGAGGCTATCGTACTCATTGGGAGGTTATTCTACAGTATTCCAGGTCGAAATATATGCTGTTTTGGACTGTGTTTATCATATCTTAGGGATGCCCTGGCTGCATGGTCGGATTAGTATCTGTACTGACAGCCAGGCTACCTTGAAGGCACTATGTGCTAACACAAGGTCTAGGTTGAGAGACCTTGAATATTCTCTGTTCCTGCCGACCAGTACAGCTCCGCTGGGTTCCTGGGCATGCTGGGATCAGAGGAAATGAACTAGCTGATGGGATAGCCAGGGAGGGCTCGGCCAACACGTTTATTGGTCCAGAACCTGTCCTTGGTATTACACCAAGAAGGGGCAGATGTGAGATCCTTGATTGGGTATCACTTCAACCTGGCACTTCATGGCGTAATCTTACCATGACTAGGTCAGGCTCGGTCTGTGATCGAGGGCCCTAGCAAGAAGAACAGCAGGATTCTGCTAACCTTTAATCGGATTGGTCTGTTGACAGGGCACAACACAATAAAGAGACACCTGCATGTGATGAAGCTTAGTGCAGACTCCAAACGCAGGAAGTACGGTAGAGAGGATGAGTCTTCTCTACATATTTTGTGTGAATATGAAGCACTTGCTGCATTTAGACACTTTACTCTGGGCTCAGACAAACTAAGACCAGATCATATAAGGAGTGCTCATCCAAGACTTATCCCGTCCTTTTTGGAGGCAACGGGACTTGAATAAGCACTCCAGTAAGAGGGATAAAATGGGCCCAATATGCGGCCTACGTACAAGGGACCGAAAGGGCTCAACCGATTTATTTTCATTCATTCATTCATTCATTCATTCATTCATTCATTCATTCATTCATTCATTCATTCATTCATTCATTCATTCATTTATTCATTCCTTACTTCATTAATTAATTAATTCATTCATTTCGTCTTCTACGACGTTCCGACACAGTCTTTTACCTCCGTCTTCTATGACGTTTCGACACAAAGTGTTTTACCTCCGTCTTCAATGATGTTCCGACACAAAGACTTTTACCCCCGTCTTCTATGACGTTCCGACACCAAGTCTTACCTCCGTCTTCTATGACGTTCCGACACAAAGTCTTTTACCTCCGTCTTCTATGACGTTCCGACACCAAGTCTTTTACCCCCGTCTTCTATGACGTTCCAACACCAAGTCTTTTACCTCCGTCTTTAATGACGGTCCGACACAAAGTCTTTTACCTCCGTCTTATATGACGTTCCGACACCAAGTCTTTTACCTCCGTCTTCTGCGACGTTCCAACACCAAGTCTTTTACCTCCGTCTTCAATGACGTTCCGACACCACGTCTTTTACCTCCGTCTTCTGCGACGATCCAACACCAAGTCTTTTACCTCCGTCTTCAGTGACGTTCCGACACCAAGTCTTTTACCTCCATCTTCTATGACGTTCCGACACCAAGTCTTTCACCTCCGTCTTCTGTGACGTTCCGACTCCAAGTCTTTTACCTCCGTCTTCTGCGGCGTTCCGACACCAAGTCTTACCTCCGTCTTAAGTGACGTTCCGACACCAAGTCTTTTACCTCCATCTTCTGCGACGTTCCAACACCAAGTCTTTTACCTCCGTCTTCTGCGGCGTTCCGACACCAAGTTTTTTACCTCCGTCTTCTGTGACGTTCCGACTCCAAGCCTTTTACCTCCGTCTTCTGCGGCGTTCCGACACCAAGTCTTACCTCCGTCTTCAGTGACGTTCCGACACCAAGTCTTTTACCTCCATCTTCTGCGACGTTCCAACACCAAGTCTTTTACCTCCATCTTCTGCGGCGTTCCGACACCAAGTCTTTTACCTCCATCTTCTGCGACGTTCCAACACCAAGTCTTTTACCTCCATCTTCTGCGACGTTCCAACACCAAGTCTTTTACCTCCGTCTTCTGCGACGTTCCAACACCAAGTCTTTTACCTCCATCTTCTGTGACGTTCCGACTCCAAGTCTTTTACCTCCGTCTTCTGCGGCGTTCCGACACCAAGTCTTACCTCCGTCTTCAGTGACGTTCCGACACCAAGTCTTTTACCTCCGTCTTCTGCCACGTTCCAACACCAAGTCTTTTACCTCCGTCTTCAATGACGTTCCGACCCCAAGTCTTTTACCTCCGTCTTCTGCGACGTTCCAACACCAAGTCTTTTACCTCCGTCTTCAGTGACGTTCCGACACCAAGTCTTTTACCTCCATCTTCTATGACGTTCCGACACCAAGTCTTTTACCTCCGTCTTCTGTGACGTTCCGACTCCAAGACTTTTACCTCCGTCTTCTGCGACGTCCCAACACCAAGTCTTTTACCTCCGTCTTCAGTGACGTTCCGACACCAAGTCTTTTACCTCCATCTTCTATGACGTTCCGACACCAAGTCTTTTACCTCCGTCTTCTATGACGTTCCAACACCAAGTCTTTTACCTCCGTCTTCAGTGTCGTTCCGACACCAAGTCTTTTACCTCCATCTTCTATGACGTTCCGACACCAAGTCTTTTACCTCCGTCTTCTATGACGTTCCGACACCAAGTCTTTTACCTCCATCTTCTATGACGTTCCGACACCAAGTCTTTTACCTCCGTCTTCTATGACGTTCTGACACCAAGTCTTTTACCTCCGTCTTGTATGACGTTCCGACACCAAGTCGTTTACCTCTGTCTTCTATGACGTTCTGACACCAAGTCTTTTACCTCCGTCTTCTATGACGTTCTGACACCAAGTCTTTTACCTCCGTCTTCTATGACGTTCCGACACCAAGTCGTTTACCTCCGTCTTCTATGACGTTCCAACACCAAGTCTTTTACCTCCGTCTTTTATGACGTTCTGACACCAAGTCTTTTACCTGCATCTTCTATGACGTTCCGACACCAAGTCGTTTACCTCCGTCTTCTATGACGTTCCAACACCAAGTCTTTTACCTCCGTCTTTTATGACGTTCTGACACCAAGTCTTTTACCTGCATCTTCTATGACGTTCCGACACCAAGTCGTTTACCTCCGTCTTCTATGACGTTCCGACACCAAGTTTTTAACTCCATCTTCTATGACGTTCCGACACCAAGTCGTTTACCTCCGTCTTCTATGACGTTCCAACACCAAGTCTTTTACCTCCGTCTTTTATGACGTTCTGACACCAAGTCTTTTACCTGCATCTTCTATGACGTTCCGACACCAAGTCGTTTACCTCCGTCTTCTATGACGTTCCGACACCAAGTTTTTAACTCCATCTTCTATGACGTTCCGACACAAAGTCTTTTACCTCCGTCTTCTATGACGTTCCGACAGCTAGTCTTTTACCTCCGTCTTCTATGACGTTCCGACACCAAGTTTTTAACTCCATCTTCTATGACGTTACGACACAGTCTTTTACCTCCGTCCTCTATGACGTTCCGACACAAAGTCTTTTACACCCGTCTTCTATGATGTTCCGACACAAAGTCTTTTACACCCGTCTTCTATGATGTTCCGACACAAAGCCTTTTACACCCGTCTTCTATGACGTTCCGACACAAAGTATTTTACACCCGTCTTCTATGACGTTCCGACACAAAGTCTTTTACACCCGTCTTCTATGATGTTCCGACAGCAAGTCTTTTACCTCCGTCTTCTATGACGTTCCGACAACAAATCTTTTACCTCCATCTTCTATGACGTTCTGACACAAAGTCTTTTACCTCCGTCTTCTATGACGTTCCGACTCCAAGTCTTTTACCTCCGTCTTCTATGACGTTCCGACACAAAGTCTTTTACCTCCGTCTTCTATGACGTTCCGACACAAAGTCTTTTACCTCCGTCTTCTATGACGTTCCGACACAAAGTCTTTTACCTCCGTCTTCTATGACGTTCCGACACAAAGTCTTTTACCTCCGTCTTCTATGATGTTCCGACACAAAGCCTTTTACACCCGTCTTCTATGACGTTCCGACACAAAGTCTTTTACCTCCGTCTTCTATGACGTTCCGACACAAAGCCTTTTACACCCGTCTTCTATGATGTTCCGACACAAAGTCTTTTACACCCGTCATCTATGACGTTCCGACACAAAGTCTTTTACACCCGTCTTCTATGACGTTCCGACACAAAGTCTTTTACACCCGTCTTCTATGATGTTCCGACACCAAGTCTTTTACACCCGTCTTCTATGATGTTCCGACACCAAGTCTTTTACACCCGTCTTCTATGATGTTCCGACACAAAGTCTTTTACACCCGTCTTCTATGACGTTCCGACACAAAGTCTTTTACACCCGTCTTCTATGATGTTCCGACACCAAGTCTTTTACACCCGTCTTCTATGACGTTCCGACACAAAGTCTATTACACCCGTCTTCTATGATGTTCCGACACAAAGCCTTTTACACCCGTCTTCTATGATGTTCCGACACCAAGTCTTTTACACCCGTCTTCTATGATGTTCCGACACAAAGTCTTTTACACCCGTCTTCTATGATGGTCCGACACAAAGCCTTTTACACCCGTCTTCTATGATGTTCCGACACCAAGTCTTTTACACCCGTCTTCTATGACGTTCCGACACAAAGTCTTTTACACCCGTCTTCTATGATGTTCCGACACAAAGCCTTTTACACCCGTCTTCTATGATGTTCCGACACCAAGTCTTTTACACCCGTCTTCTATGATGTTCCGACACAAAGTCTTTTACACCCGTCTTCTATGACGTTCCGACACAAAGTCTTTTACACCCGTCTTCTATGATGTTCCGACACAAAGCCTTTTACACCCGTCTTCTATGACGTTCCGACACAAAGTCTTTTACCTCCGTCTTCTATGACGTTCCGACACCAAGTCTTATACCTCCGTCTTCTATGACGTTCCGACACAAAGCCTTTTACACCCGTCTTCTATGATGTTCCGACACAAAGCCTTTTACACCCGTCTTCTATGATGTTCCGACACAAAGCCTTTTACACCCGTCTTCTATGATGTTCCGACACAAAGCCTTTTACCTCCGTCTTCTATGATGTTCCGACACAAAGTCTTTTACACCCGTCTTCTATGACGTTCCGACACAAAGCCTTTTACACCCGTCTTCTATGATGTTCCGACACAAAGCCTTTTACACCCGTCTTCTATGATGTTCCGACACAAAGTCTTTTACACCCGTCTTCTATGATGTTTCGACACAAAGCCTTTTACCTCCGTCTTCTATGATGTTCCGACACAAAGCCTTTTACACCCGTCTTCTATGATGTTCCGACACAAAGCCTTTTACCTCCGTCTTCTATGATGTTCCGACACAAAGCCTTTTACACCCGTCTTCTATGATGTTCCGACACAAAGCCTTTTACACCCGTCTTCTATGATGTTCCGACACAAAGTCTTTTACCTCCGTCTTCTATGACGTTCCGACACCAAGTCTTTTACCTCCGTCTTCTATGACGTTCCGACACCAAGTCTTTTACCTCCGTCTTCTATGACGTTCCGACACAAAGCCTTTTACACCCGTCTTCTATGACGTTCCGACACAAAGTCTTTTACCTCCGTCTTCTATGACGTTCCGACACCAAGTCTTTTACCTCCGTCTTATATGACGTTCCGACACCAAGTCTTTTACCTCCGTCTTCTATGACGTTCCGACACAAAGCCTTTTACACCCGTCTTCTATGATGTTCCGACACAAAGTCTTTTACACCCGTCTTCTATGACGTTCCGACACCAAGTCTTTTACCTCCGTCTTCTATGACGTTCCGACACAAAGCCTTTTACACCCGTCTTCTATGATGTTCCGACACAAAGTCTTTTACACCCGTCTTCGATGATGTTCCGACAACAAGTCTTTTACCTCCGTCTTCTATGATGTTCCGACAACAAGTCTTTTACCTCCGTCTTCTATGATGTTCCGACAACAAGTCTTTTACCTCCGTCTTCTATGATGTTCCGACAACAAGTCTTTTACCTCCGTCTTCTATGACGTTCCGACACCAAGTCTTTTACACCCGTCTTCTATGATGTTCCGACACAAAGCCTTTTACACCCGTCTTCTATGATGTTTCGACACAAAGTCTTTTACACCCGTCTTCTATGATGTTCCGACACAAAGTCTTTTACACCCGTCTTCTATGATGTTTCGACACAAAGTCTTATACCTCCGTCTTCTATGACGTTCCGACACAAAGCCTTTTACACCCGTCTTCTACGACGTTCCGACACAAAGTCTTTTACACCCGTCTTATATGATGTTCCGACACCAAGTCTTTTACCTCCGTCTTCTATGACGTTCCGACACAAAGCCTTTTACACCCGTCTTCTATGAAGTTCCGACACAAAGTCTTTTACACCCGTCTTCTATGATGTTCCGACAACAAGTCTTTTACCTCCGTCTTCTATGATGTTCCGACAACAAGTCTTTTACCTCCGTCTTCTATGATGTTCCGACAACAAGTCTTTTACCTCCGTCTTCTATGACGTTCCGACACAAAGTCTTTTACACCCGTCTTCTATGACGTTCCGACACCAAGTCTTTTACACCCGTCTTCTATGACGTTCCGACACAAAGCCTTTTACACCCCCCTTCTATGACATTCCGACACAAAGTCTTTTACCTCCGTCTTCTATGACGTTCCGACACCAAGTCTTTTACCTCCGTCTTCTATGATGTTCCGACAACAAGTCTTTTACACCCGTCTTCTATGATGTTCCGACACCAAGTCTTTTACATCCTTCTTCTATGATGTTCCGACACAAAGCCTTTTACACCCGTCTTCTATGATGTTCCGACACAAAGCCTTTTACACCCGTCTTCTATGATGTTCCGACACAAAGTCTTTTACACCCGTCTTCTATGACGTTCCGACACAAAGTCTTTTACACCCGTCTTCTATGACGTTCCGACACAAAGTCTTTTACACCCGTCTTCTATGACGTTCCGACACAAAGCCTTTTACACCCGCCTTCTATGACATTCCGACACAAAGTCTTTTACCTCCGTCTTCTATGACGTTCCGACACCAAGTCTTTTACCTCCGTCTTCTATGATGTTCCGACAACAAGTCTTTTACCTCCGTCTTCTATGACGTTCCGACAGCAAGTCTTTTACCTCCGTCTTCTATGACGTTCCGACACCAAGTCTTTTACACCCGTCTTCTATGACGTTCCGACACAAAGCCTTTTACACCCGTCTTCTATGATGTTCCGACAACAAGTCTTTTACCTCCGTCTTCAGTGACGTTCCGACACAAAGCCTTTTACACCCGTCTTCTATGATGTTCCGACAACAAGTCTTTTACCTCCGTCTTCTATGACGTTCCGACACCAAGTCTTTTACACCCGTCTTCTATGACGTTCCGACACAAAGCCTTTTACACCCGTCTTCTATGATGTTCCGACAACAAGTCTTTTACCCCCGTCTTTAGAGACGTTCCGACACAAAGCCTTTTACACCCGTCTTCTATGATGTTCCGACAGCAAGTCTTTTACATCCGTCTTCAGTGACGTTCCGACACAAAGCCTTTTACACCCGTCTTCTATGATGTTCCGACACCAAGTCTTTTACACCCGTCTTCTATGACGTTCCGACACAAAGCCTTTTACACCCGGATTCTATGACGTTCCGACACCAAGTCTTTTATCTCCGTCTTCTATGACGTTCCGACAACAAGTCTTTTACCTCCGTCTTCAGTGACGTTCCGACACCAAGTCTTTTACCTCCGTCTTCTATGACGTTCCGACAACAAGTCTTTTACCTCCGTCTTCTATGACGTTCCGACACCAAGTCTTTTACCTCCATCTTCTATGACGTTCTGACAGCAAGTCTTTTACCTCCGTCTTCTATGACGTTCCGACACCAAGTCTTTTACCTCCATTTTCTATGACGTTCCGACACCAAGTCTTTTACCTCCATCTTCTATGACGTTCCTACATAAAGCCGTTTACCTCCGTCTTCCATGTTCCGTCACAAAGCCTTTTACCTCCGTCTTCTATGACGTTCCGACACCAAGTCTTTTACCTCCGTCTTCTATGACGTTCCGACACCAAGTCTTTTACCTCCGTCTTCTATGACGTTCCGACAACAAGTCTTTTACCTCCGTCTTCTATGACGTTCCGACACCAAGTCTTTTACCTCCATCTTCTATGACGTTCCTACATAAAGCCGTTTACCTCCGTCTTCCATGTTCCGTCACAAAGCCTTTTACCTCCATCTTCTATGACGTTCCTACATCAAGTCTTTTACCTCCGTCTTCTATGACGTTCCGACACAGTCTTTTACCTCCATCTTCTATGACGTTCCTACATAAAGCCGTTTACCTCCGTCTTCCATGTTCCGTCACAAAGCCATTTACCTCCGTCTTCTATGACGTTCCGACACCAAGTCTTTTACCTCCGTCTTCTATGACGTTCCGACACCAAGTCTTTTACCTCCATCTTCTATGACGTTCCGACACAAAGTCTTTTACCTCCATCTTCTATGACGTTCCTACATAAAGCCGTTTACCTCCGTCTTCTATGACGTTCCGACACCAAGTCTTTTACCTCCATCTTCTATGACGTTCCGACACAAAGTCTTTTACCTCCATCTTCTATGACGTTCCTACATAAAGCCGTTTTCCTCCGTCTTCTATGACGTTCCGACACCAAGTCTTTTACCTCCATCTTCTATGACGTTCCGACACAAAGTCTTTTACCTCCATCTTCTATGACGTTCCTACATAAAGCCGTTTACCTCCGTCTTCTATGACGTTCCGACACCAAGTCTTTTACCTCCATCTTCTATGACGTTCCGACACCAAGTCTTTTACCTCCATCTTCTATGACGTTCCGACACCAAGTCTTTTACCTCCATCTTCTATGACGTTCCTACATAAAGCCGTTTACCTCCGTCTTCTATGACGTTCCAACACCAAGTCTTTTACCTCCATCTTCTATGACGTTCCTACATAAAGCCTTTTACCTCCGTCTTCTATGACGTTCCGACACCAAGTCTTTTACCTCCATCTTCTATGACGTTCCTACATAAAGCCGTTTACCTCCGTCTTCTATGTTCCGTCACAAAGCCTTTTACACCCGTCTTCTATGACGTTCCGACACAAAGTCTTTTACCTCCGTCTTCTATGACGTTCCGACACAAAGTCTTTTACACCCGTCTTCTATGACGTTCCGACACCAAGGCTTTTACCTCCGTCTTCTATGACGTTCCTACATAAAGCCTTTTACCTCCGTCTTCTATGACGTTCCGACACCAAGTCTTTTACCTCCATCTTCTATGACGTTCCTACATAAAGCCGTTTACATCCGTCTTCCATGTTCCGTCACAAAGCCTTTTACACCCGTCTTCTATGACGTTCCGACACCAAGTCTTTTACCTCCGTCTTCTATGACGTTCCGACACAAAGTCTTTTACACCCGTCTTCTATGACGTTCCGACACAAAGCCTTTTACACCCGTCTTCTATGATGTTCCGACACCAAGTCTTTTACACCCGTCTTCTATGATGTTCCGACACAAAGTCTTTTACACCCGTCTTCTATGATGTTCCGACACAAAGCCTTTTACACCCGTCTTCTATGATGTTCCGACACCAAGTCTTTTACACCCGTCTTCTATGATGTTCCGACACAAAGCCTTTTACACCCGTCTTCTATGACGTTCCGACACAAAGTCTTTTACCTCCGTCTTCTATGACGTTCCGTCACAAAGCCTTTTACACCCGTCTTCTATGATGTTCCGACACAAAGCCTTTTACCTCCGTCTTCTATGACGTTCCGACACAAAGCCTTTTACACCCGTCTTCTATGATGTTCCGACACAAAGCCTTTTACACCCGTCTTCTATGATGTTCCGACACAAAGTCTTTTACACCCGTCTTCTATGACGTTCCGACACAAAGTCTTTTACACTCGTCTTCTATGATGTTCCGACACAAAGCCTTTTACACCCGTCTTCTATGACGTTCCGACACAAAGTCTTTTACACCCGTCTTATATGACGTTCCGACACAAAGTCTTTTACACCCGTCTTCTATGATATTCCGACACAAAGTCTTTTACCTCCGTCTTCTATGACGTTCCGACACCAAGTCTTTTACACCCGTCTTATATGACGTTCCGACACAAAGTCTTTTACACCCGTCTTCTATGATGTTCCGACACAAAGCCTTTTACACCCGTCTTCTATGATGTTCCGACACAAAGCCTTTTACACCCGTCTTCTATGATGTTCCGACACAAAGCCTTTTACACCCGTCTTCTATGATGTTCCGACACAAAGCCTTTTACACCCGTCTTATATGACGTTCCGACACAAAGTCTTTTACACCCGTCTTCTATGATGTTCCGACACAAAGTCTTTTACCTCCGTCTTCTATGACGTTCCGACACCAAGCCTTTTACACCCGTCTTCTATGACGTTCCGACACAAAGTCTTTTACACCCGTCTTCTATGACGTTCCGACACAAAGTCTTTTACACCCGTCTTCTATGATGTTCCGACACAAAGTCTTTTACACCCGTCTTCTATGACGTTCCGACACAAAGCCTTTTACACCCGTCTTCTATGATGTTCCATCACAAAGTCTTTTACACCCGTTTTCTATGATGTTCCGACACAAAGCCTTTTACACCCGTCTTCTATGACGTTCCGACACCAAGTCTTTTACACCCGTCTTCTATGACGTTCCGACACAAAGTCTTTTACACCCGTCTTCTATGATGTTCCGACACAAAGTCTTTTACACCCGTCTTCTATGATGTTCCGACACAAATCCTTTTACACCCGTCTTCTATGACGTTCCGACACAAAGTCTTTTACACCCGTCTTCTATGACGTTCCGACACAAAGTCTTTTACACCCGTCTTCTATGATGTTCCGACACAAAGTCTTTTACACCCGTCTTCTATGACGTTCCGACACAAAGTCTTTTACACCCGTCTTCTATGATGTTCCGACACAAAGTCTTTTCCACCCGTCTTCTATGATGTTCCGACACAAAGTCTTTTACACCCGTCTTCTATGACGTTCCGACACAAAGTCTTTTACACCCTTCTTCTATGATGTTCCGACACAAAGTCTTTTACACCGGTCTTCTATGATGTTCCGACACAAAGCCTTTTACACCCGTCTTCTATGATGTTCCGACACAACGCCTTTTACACCCGTCTTCTATGATGTTCCGACACCAAGTCTTTTACACCCGTCTTCTATGATGTTCCGACACAAAGTCTTTTACACCCGTCTTCTATGACGTTCCGACACAAAGTCTTTTACACCCTTCTTCTATGATGTTCCGACACAAAGTCTTTTACCTCCGTCTTCAATAACGTTCAGACACCAAGCCTTTACACCCGTCTTCTATGACGTTCCGACACCAAGTCTTTTACCTCCGTCTTCTATAACGTTCCGACACCAAGCCTTTTACACCCGTCTTCTATGACGTTCCGACACCAAGTCTTTTACCTCCGTCTTCTATGACGTTCCGACACAAAGCCTTTTACACCCGTCTTCTATGACGTTCCGACACAAAGCCTTTTACCTCCGTCTTCTATAACGTTCCTACATAAAGCCGTTTACCTCCGTCTTCCATGTTCCATCACAAAGCCTTTTATCTCCGTCTTCTATGACGTTCCGACACAAAGCCTTTTACACCCGTCTTCTATGACGTTCCGACACCAAGTCTTTTACCTCCGTCTTCTATGATGTTCCGACACCAAGTCTTTTACCTCCGTCTTCAATGACGTTCCGACACCAAGTCTTTTACCTCCATCTTCTATGACGTTCCTACATAAAGCCTTTAACCTCCGTCTTATATGACGTTCCGACACAAAGCCTTTTACCTCCGTCTTCTATGACGTTCCGACACCAAGTCTTTTACCTCCATCTTCTATGACGTTCCTACATAAAGCCGTTTACCTCCGTCTTCCATGTTCCGTCACAAAGCCTTTTATCTCCGTCTTCTATGACGTTCCTACACCAAGTCTTTTACCTCCATCTTCTATGACGTTCCGACACCAAGTCTTTTACCTCCATCTTCTATGACGTTCCTACATAAAGCCGTTTACCTCCGTCTTCCATGTTCCGTCACAAAGCCTTTTACCTCCGTCTTCTATGACGTTCCGACACCAAGTCTTTTACATCCTTCTTCTATGATGTTCCGACACAAAGCCTTTTACACCCGTCTTCTATGATGTTCCGACACAAAGCCTTTTACACCCGTCTTCTATGATGTTCCGACACAAAGTCTTTTACACCCGTCTTCTATGACGTTCCGACACAATGTCTTTTACACCCGTCTTCTATGACGTTCCGACACAAAGTCTTTTACACCCGTCTTCTATGACGTTCCGACACAAAGCCTTTTACACCCGCCTTCTATGACATTCCGACACAAAGTCTTTTACCTCCGTCTTCTATGACGTTCCGACACCAAGTCTTTTACCTCCGTCTTCTATGATGTTCCGACAACAAGTCTTTTACCTCCGTCTTCTATGACGTTCCGACAGCAAGTCTTTTACCTCCGTCTTCTATGACGTTCCGACACCAAGTCTTTTACACCCGTCTTCTATGACGTTCCGACACAAAGCCTTTTACACCCGTCTTCTATGATGTTCCGACAACAAGTCTTTTACCTCCGTCTTCAGTGACGTTCCGACACAAAGCCTTTTACACCCGTCTTCTATGATGTTCCGACAACAAGTCTTTTACCTCCGTCTTCTATGACGTTCCGACACCAAGTCTTTTACACCCGTCTTCTATGACGTTCCGACACAAAGCCTTTTACACCCGTCTTCTATGATGTTCCGACAACAAGTCTTTTACCTCCGTCTTTAGTGACGTTCCGACACAAAGCCTTTTACACCCGTCTTCTATGATGTTCCGACAGCAAGTCTTTTACATCCGTCTTCAGTGACGTTCCGACACAAAGCCTTTTACACCCGTCTTCTATGATGTTCCGACACCAAGTCTTTTACACCCGTCTTCTATGACGTTCCGACACAAAGCCTTTTACACCCGTCTTCTATGATGTTCCGACACCAAGTCTTTTACCTCCGTCTTCTATGATGTTCCGACACAAAGCCTTTTACACCCGGATTCTATGACGTTCCGACACCAAGTCTTTTTATCTCCGTCTTCTATGACGTTCCGACAACAAGTCTTTTACCTCCGTCTTCAGTGACGTTCCGACACCAAGTCTTTTACCTCCGTCTTCTATGACGTTCCGACAACAAGTCTTTTACCTCCGTCTTCTATGACGTTCCGACACCAAGTCTTTTACCTCCATCTTCTATGACGTTCTGACAGCAAGTCTTTTACCTCCGTCTTCTATGACGTTCCGACACCAAGTCTTTTACCTCCATTTTCTATGACGTTCCGACACCAAGTCTTTTACCTCCATCTTCTATGACGTTCCTACATAAAGCCGTTTACCTCCGTCTTCCATGTTCCGTCACAAAGCCTTTTACCTCCGTCTTCTATAACGTTCCGACACCAAGTCTTTTACCTCCGTCTTCTATGACGTTCCGACACCAAGTCTTTTACCTCCGTCTTCTATGACGTTCCGACAACAAGTCTTTTACCTCCGTCTTCTATGACGTTCCGACACCAAGTCTTTTACCTCCATCTTCTATGACGTTCCTACATAAAGCCGTTTACCTCCGTCTTCCATGTTCCGTCACAAAGCCTTTTACCTCCATCTTCTATGACGTTCCTACACCAAGTCTTTTACCTCCGTCTTCTATGACGTTCCGACACAGTCTTTTACCTCCATCTTCTATGACGTTCCTACATAAAGCCGTTTACCTCCGTCTTCCATGTTCCGTCACAAAGCCTTTTACCTCCGTCTTCTATGACGTTCCGACACCAAGTCTTTTACCTCCGTCTTCTATGACGTTCCGACACCAAGTCTTTTACCTCCATCTTCTATGACGTTCCTACATAAAGCCGTTTACCTCCGTCTTCCATGTTCCGTCACAAAGCCTTTTACCTCCGTCTTCTATGACGTTCCGACACCAAGTCTTTTACCTCCATCTTCTATGACGTTCCTACATAAAGCCGTTTACCTCCGTCTTCCATGTTCCGTCACAAAGCCTTTTACCTCCGTCTTCTATGACGTTCCGACACCAAGTCTTTTACCTCCATCTTCTATGACGTTCCGACACAAAGTCTTTTACCTCCATCTTCTATGACGTTCCTACATAAAGCCGTTTACCTCCGTCTTCTATGACGTTCCGACACCAAGTCTTTTACCTCCATCTTCTATGACGTTCCGACACAAAGTCTTTTACCTCCATCTTCTATGACGTTCCTACATAAAGCCGTTTTCCTCCGTCTTCTATGACGTTCCGACACCAAGTCTTTTACCTCCATCTTCTATGACGTTCCGACACAAAGTCTTTTACCTCCATCTTCTATGACGTTCCTACATAAAGCCGTTTACCTCCGTCTTCTATGACGTTCCGACACCAAGTCTTTTACCTCCATCTTCTATGACGTTCCGACACCAAGTCTTTTACCTCCATCTTCTATGACGTTCCGACACCAAGTCTTTTACCTCCATCTTCTATGACGTTCCTACAGAAAGCCGTTTACCTCCGTCTTCTATGACGTTCCAACACCAAGTCTTTTACCTCCATCTTCTATGACGTTCCTACATAAAGCCTTTTACCTCCGTCTTCTATGACGTTCCGACACCAAGTCTTTTACCTCCATCTTCTATGACGTTCCTACATAAAGCCGTTTACCTCCGTCTTCTATGTTCCGTCACAAAGCCTTTTACACCCGTCTTCTATGACGTTCCGACACAAAGTCTTTTACCTCCGTCTTCTATGACGTTCCGACACAAAGTCTTTTACACCCGTCTTCTATGACGTTCCGACACCAAGGCTTTTACCTCCGTCTTCTATGACGTTCCTACATAAAGCCTTTTACCTCCGTCTTCTATGACGTTCCGACACCAAGTCTTTTACCTCCATCTTCTATGACGTTCCTACATAAAGCCGTTTACCTCCGTCTTCCATGTTCCGTCACAAAGCCTTTTACACCCGTCTTCTATGACGTTCCGACACCAAGTCTTTTACCTCCGTCTTCTATGACGTTCCGACACAAAGTCTTTTACACCCGTCTTCTATGACGTTCCGACACAAAGCCTTTTACACCCGTCTTCTATGATGTTCCGACACCAAGTCTTTTACACCCGTCTTCTATGATGTTCCGACACAAAGTCTTTTACACCCGTCTTCTATGATGTTCCGACACAAAGCCTTTTACACCCGTCTTCTATGATGTTCCGACACCAAGTCTTTTACACCCGTCTTCTATGATGTTCCGACACAAAGCCTTTTACACCCGTCTTCTATGACGTTCCGACACAAAGTCTTTTACCTCCGTCTTCTATGACGTTCCGTCACAAAGCTTTTTACACCCGTCTTCTATGATGTTCCGACACAAAGCCTTTTACCTCCGTCTTCTATGACGTTCCGACACAAAGCCTTTTACACCCGTCTTCTATGATGTTCCGACACAAAGCCTTTTACACCCGTCTTCTATGATGTTCCGACACAAAGTCTTTTACACCCGTCTTCTATGACGTTCCGACACAAAGTCTTTTACACCCGTCTTCTATGATGTTCCGACACAAAGCCTTTTACACCCGTCTTCTATGACGTTCCGACACAAAGTCTTTTACACCCGTCTTATATGACGTTCCGACACAAAGTCTTTTACACCCGTCTTCTATGATGTTCCGACACAAAGTCTTTTACCTCCGTCTTCTATGACGTTCCGACACCAAGTCTTTTACACCCGTCTTATATGACGTTCCGACACAAAGTCTTTTACACCCGTCTTCTATGATGTTCCGACACAAAGCCTTTTACACCCGTCTTCTATGATGTTCCGACACAAAGCCTTTTACACCCGTCTTCTATGATGTTCCGACACAAAGCCTTTTACACCCGTCTTCTATGATGTTCCGACACAAAGCCTTTTACACCCGTCTTATATGACGTTCCGACACAAAGTCTTTTACACCCGTCTTCTATGATGTTCCGACACAAAGTCTTTTACCTCCGTCTTCTATGACGTTCCGACACCAAGACTTTTACACCCGTCTTCTATGACGTTCCGACACAAAGTCTTTTACACCCGTCTTCTATGACGTTCCGACACAAAGTCTTTTACACCCGTCTTCTATGATGTTCCGACACAAAGTCTTTTACACCCGTCTTCTATGACGTTCCGACACAAAGCCTTTTACACCCGTCTTCTATGATGTTCCGACACAAAGTCTTTTACACCCGTCTTCTATGATGTTCCGACACAAAGCCTTTTACACCCGTCTTCTATGACGTTCCGACACCAAGTCTTTTACACCCGTCTTCTATGACGTTCCGACACAAAGTCTTTTACACCCGTCTTCTATGATGTTCCGACACAAGGTCTTTTACACCCGTCTTCTATGATGTTCCGACACAAAGCCTTTTACACCCGTCTTCTATGACGTTCCGACACAAAGTCTTTTACACCCGTCTTCTATGATGTTCCGACACAAAGTCTTTTACACCCGTCTTCTATGACGTTCCGACACAAAGTCTTTTACACCCGTCTTCTATGATGTTCCGACACAAAGTCTTTTCCACCCGTCTTCTATGATGTTCCGACACAAAGTCTTTTACACCCGTCTTCTATGACGTTCCGACACAAAGTCTTTTACACCCTTCTTCTATGATGTTCCGACACAAAGTCTTTTACACCCGTCTTCTATGATGTTCCGACACAAAGCCTTTTACACCCGTCTTCTATGATGTTCCGACACAAAGCCTTTTACACCCGTCTTCTATGATGTTCCGACACCAAGTCTTTTACACCCGTCTTCTATGATGTTCCGACACAAAGCCTTTTACACCCGTCTTCTATGACGTTCCGACACAAAGTCTTTTACCTCCGTCTTCTATGACGTTCCGTCACAAAGCCTTTTACACCCGTCTTCTATGATGTTCCGACACAAAGCCTTTTACCTCCGTCTTCTATGACGTTCCGACACAAAGCCTTTTACACCCGTCTTCTATGATGTTCCGACACAAAGCCTTTTACACCCGTCTTCTATGATGTTCCGACACCAAGTCTTTTACACCCGTCTTCTATGATGTTCCGACACAAAGCCTTTTACACCCGTCTTCTATGACGTTCCGACACAAAGTCTTTTACCTCCGTCTTCTATGACGTTCCGTCACAAAGCCTTTTACACCCGTCTTCTATGATGTTCCGACACAAAGCCTTTTACCTCCGTCTTCTATGACGTTCCGACACAAAGCCTTTTACACCCGTCTTCTATGATGTTCCGACACAAAGCCTTTTACACCCGTCTTCTATGATGTTCCGACACAAAGTCTTTTACACCCGTCTTCTATGACGTTCCGACACAAAGTCTTTTACACCCGTCTTCTATGATGTTCCGACACAAAGCCTTTTACACCCGTCTTCTATGACGTTCCGACACAAAGTCTTTTACACCCGTCTTATATGACGTTCCGACACAAAGTCTTTTACACCCGTCTTCTATGATGTTCCGACACAAAGTCTTTTACCTCCGTCTTCTATGACGTTCCGACACCAAGTCTTTTACACCCGTCTTATATGACGTTCCGACACAAAGTCTTTTACACCCGTCTTCTATGATGTTCCGACACAAAGCCTTTTACACCCGTCTTCTATGATGTTCCGACACAAAGCCTTTTACACCCGTCTTCTATGATGTTCCGACACAAAGCCTTTTACACCCGTCTTATATGATGTTCCGACACAAAGCCTTTTACACCCGTCTTATATGACGTTCCGACACAAAGTCTTTTACACCCGTCTTCTATGATGTTCCGACACAAAGTCTTTTACCTCCGTCTTCTATGACGTTCCGACACCAAGCCTTTTACACCCGTCTTCTATGACGTTCCGACACAAAGTCTTTTACCTCCGTCTTCTATGACGTTCCGACACCAAGTCTTTTACACCCGTCTTATATGACGTTCCGACACAAAGTCTTTTACACCCGTCTTCTATGATGTTCCGACACAAAGTCTTTTACCTCCGTCTTCTATGACGTTCCGACTCCAAGTCTTTTACACCCGTCTTATATGACGTTCCGACACAAAGTCTTTTACACCCGTCTTCTATGATGTTCCGACACAAAGCCTTTTACACCCGTCTTCTATGATGTTCCGACACAAAGCCTTTTACACCCGTCTTCTATGATGTTCCGACACAAAGCCTTTTACACCCGTCTTATATGACGTTCCGACACAAAGTCTTTTACACCCGTCTTCTATGATGTTCCGACACAAAGTCTTTTACCTCCGTCTTCTATGACGTTCCGACACCAAGCCTTTTACACCCGTCTTCTATGACGTTCCGACACAAAGTCTTTTACACCCGTCTTCTATGACGTTCCGACACAAAGTCTTTTACACCCGTCTTCTATGATGTTCCGACACAAAGTCTTTTACACCCGTCTTCTATGACGTTCCGACACAAAGCCTTTTACACCCGTCTTCTATGATGTTCCGACACAAAGTCTTTTACACCCGTCTTCTATGATGTTCCGACACAAAGCCTTTTACACCCGTCTTCTATGACGTTCCGACACCAAGTCTTTTACACCCGTCTTCTATGACGTTCCGACACAAAGTCTTTTACACCCGTCTTCTATGATGTTCCGACACAAAGTCTTTTACACCCGTCTTCTATGATGTTCCGACACAAAGCCTTTTACACCCGTCTTCTATGACGTTCCGACACAAAGTCTTTTACACCCGTCTTCTATGACGTTCCGACACAAAGTCTTTTACACCCGTCTTCTATGATGTTCCGACACAAAGTCTTTTACACCCGTCTTCTATGACGTTCCGACACAAAGTCTTTTACACCCGTCTTCTATGATGTTCCGACACAAAGTCTTTTCCACCCGTCTTCTATGATGTTCCGACACAAAGTCTTTTACACCCGTCTTCTATGACGTTCCGACACAAAGTCTTTTACACCCTTCTTCTATGATGTTCCGACACAAAGTCTTTTACACCCGTCTTCTATGATGTTCCGACACAAAGCCTTTTACACCCGTCTTCTATGATGTTCCGACACAAAGCCTTTTACACCCGTCTTCTATGATGTTCCGACACCAAGTCTTTTACACCCGTCTTCTATGATGTTCCGACACAAAGTCTTTTACACCCGTCTTCTATGACGTTCCGACACAAAGTCATTTACACCCTTCTTCTATGATGTTCCGACACAAAGTCTTTTACACCCGTCTTCTATGACGTTCCGACACAAAGCCTTTTACACCCGTCTTCTATGACGTTCCGACACCAAGTCTTTTACCTCCGTCTTCAATAACGTTCCGACACCAAGTCTTTTACACCCGTCTTCTATGACGTTCCGACACCAAGTCTTTTACCTCCGTCTTCTATAACGTTCCGACACCAAGCCTTTTACACCCGTCTTCTATGACGTTCCGACACCAAGTCTTTTACCTCCGTCTTCTATGACGTTCCGACACAAAGCCTTTTACACCCGTCTTCTATGACGTTCCGACACAAAGCCTTTTACCTCCGTCTTCTATAACGTTCCTACATAAAGCCGTTTACCTCCGTCTTCCATGTTCCGTCACAAAGCCTTTTATCTCCGTCTTCTATGACGTTCCGACACAAAGCCTTTTACACCCGTCTTCTATGACGTTCCGACACCAAGTCTTTTACCTCCGTCTTCTATGATGTTCCGACACCAAGTCTTTTACCTCCGTCTTCAATGACGTTCCGACACCAAGTCTTTTACCTCCATCTTCTATGACGTTCCTACATAAAGCCTTTTACCTCCGTCTTCTATGACGTTCCGACACAAAGCCTTTTACCTCCGTCTTCTATGACGTTCCGACACCAAGTCTTTTACCTCCATCTTCTATGACGTTCCTACATAAAGCCGTTTACCTCCGTCTTCCATGTTCCGTCACAAAGCCTTTTATCTCCGTCTTCTATGACGTTCCTACACCAAGTCTTTTACCTCCATCTTCTATGACGTTCCGACACCAAGTCTTTTACCTCCATCTTCTATGACGTTCCTACATAAAGCCGTTTACCTCCGTCTTCCATGTTCCGTCACAAAGCCTTTTACCTCCGTCTTCTATGACGTTCCGACACCAAGTCTTTTACATCCTTCTTCTATGATGTTCCGACACAAAGCCTTTTACACCCGTCTTCTATGATGTTCCGACACAAAGCCTTTTACACCCGTCTTCTATGATGTTCCGACACAAAGTCTTTTACACCCGTCTTCTATGACGTTCCGACACAAAGTCTTTTACACCCGTCTTCTATGACGTTCCGACACAAAGTCATTTACACCCGTCTTCTATGACGTTCCGACACAAAGCCTTTTACACCCGCCTTCTATGACATTCCGACACAAAGTCTTTTACCTCCGTCTTCTATGACGTTCCGACACCAAGTCTTTTACCTCCGTCTTCTATGATGTTCCGACAACAAGTCTTTTACCTCCGTCTTCTATGACGTTCCGACAGCAAGTCTTTTACCTCCGTCTTCTATGACGTTCCGACACCAAGTCTTTTACACCCGTCTTCTATGACGTTCCGACACAAAGCCTTTTACACCCGTCTTCTATGATGTTCCGACAACAAGTCTTTTACCTCCGTCTTCAGTGACGTTCCGACACAAAGCCTTTTACACCCGTCTTCTATGATGTTCCGACAACAAGTCTTTTACCTCCGTCTTCTATGACGTTCCGACACCAAGTCTTTTACACCCGTCTTCTATGACGTTCCGACACAAAGCCTTTTACACCCGTCTTCTATGATGTTCCGACAACAAGTCTTTTACCTCCGTCTTTAGTGACGTTCCGACACAAAGCCTTTTACACCCGTCTTCTATGATGTTCCGACAGCAAGTCTTTTACATCCGTCTTCAGTGACGTTCCGACATAAAGCCTTTTACACCCGTCTTCTATGATGTTCCGACACCAAGTCTTTTACACCCGTCTTCTATGACGTTCCGACACAAAGCCTTTTACACCCGTCTTCTATGATGTTCCGACACCAAGTCTTTTACCTCCGTCTTCTATGATGTTCCGACACAAAGCCTTTTACACCCGGATTCTATGACGTTCCGACACCAAGTCTTTTATCTCCGTCTTCTATGACGTTCCGACAACAAGTCTTTTACCTCCGTCTTCAGTGACGTTCCGACACCAAGTCTTTTACCTCCGTCTTCTATGACGTTCCGACAACAAGTCTTTTACCTCCGTCTTCTATGACGTTCCGACACCAAGTCTTTTACCTCCATCTTCTATGACGTTCTGACAGCAAGTCTTTTACCTCCGTCTTCTATGACGTTCCGACACCAAGTCTTTTACCTCCATTTTCTATGACGTTCCGACACCAAGTCTTTTACCTCCATCTTCTATGACGTTCCTACATAAAGCCGTTTACCTCCGTCTTCCATGTTCCGTCACAAAGCCTTTTACCTCCGTCTTCTATAACGTTCCGACACCAAGTCTTTTACCTCCGTCTTCTATGACGTTCCGACACCAAGTCTTTTACCTCCGTCTTCTATGACGTTCCGACAACAAGTCTTTTACCTCCGTCTTCTATGACGTTACGACACCAAGTCTTTTACCTCCATCTTCTATGACGTTCCTACATAAAGCCGTTTACCCCCGTCTTCCATGTTCCGTCACAAAGCCTTTTACCTCCATCTTCTATGACGTTCCTACACCAAGTCTTTTACCTCCGTCTTCTATGACGTTCCGACACAGTCTTTTACCTCCATCTTCTATGACGTTCCTACATAAAGCCGTTTACCTCCGTCTTCCATGTTCCGTCACAAAGCCTTTTACCTCCGTCTTCTATGACGTTCCGACACCAAGTCTTTTACCTCCGTCTTCTATGACGTTCCGACACCAAGTCTTTTACCTCCATCTTCTATGACGTTCCTACATAAAGCCGTTTACCTCCGTCTTCCATGTTCCGTCACAAAGCCTTTTACCTCCGTCTTCTATGACGTTCCGACACCAAGTCTTTTACCTCCATCTTCTATGACGTTCCTACATAAAGCCGTTTACCTCCGTCTTCCATGTTCCGTCACAAAGCCTTTTACCTCCGTCTTCTATGACGTTCCGACACCAAGTCTTTTACCTCCATCTTCTATGACGTTCCGACACAAAGTCTTTTACCTCCATCTTCTATGACGTTCCTACATAAAGCCGTTTACCTCCGTCTTCTATGACGTTCCGACACCAAGTCTTTTACCTCCATCTTCTATGACGTTCCGACACAAAGTCTTTTACCTCCATCTTCTATGACGTTCCTACATAAAGCCGTTTTCCTCCGTCTTCTATGACGTTCCGACACCAAGTCTTTTACACCCGTCTTCTATGACGTTCCGACACAAAGTCTTTTACACCCGTCTTCTATGATGTTCCGACACAAAGCCTTTTACACCCGTCTTCTATGACGTTCCGACACAAAGTCTTTTACACCCGTCTTATATGACGTTCCGACACAAAGTCTTTTACACCCGTCTTCTATGATGTTCCGACACAAAGTCTTTTACCTCCGTCTTCTATGACGTTCCGACACCAAGTCTTTTACACCCGTCTTATATGACGTTCCGACACAAAGTCTTTTACACCCGTCTTCTATGATGTTCCGACACAAAGCCTTTTACACCCGTCTTCTATGATGTTCCGACACAAAGCCTTTTACACCCGTCTTCTATGATGTTCCGACACAAAGCCTTTACACCCGTCTTCTATGATGTTCCGACACAAAGCCTTTTACACCCGTCTTATATGACGTTCCGACACAAAGTCTTTTACACCCGTCTTCTATGATGTTCCGACACAAAGTCTTTTACCTCCGTCTTCTATGACGTTCCGACACCAAGCCTTTTACACCCGTCTTCTATGACGTTCCGACACAAAGTCTTTTACACCCGTCTTCTATGACGTTCCGACACAAAGTCTTTTACACCCGTCTTCTATGATGTTCCGACACAAAGTCTTTTACACCCGTCTTCTATGACGTTCCGACACAAAGCCTTTTACACCCGTCTTCTATGATGTTCCGACACAAAGTCTTTTACACCCGTCTTCTATGATGTTCCGACACAAAGCCTTTTACACCCGTCTTCTATGACGTTCCGACACCAAGTCTTTTACACCCGTCTTCTATGACGTTCCGACACAAAGTCTTTTACACCCGTCTTCTATGATGTTCCGACACAAAGTCTTTTACACCCGTCTTCTATGATGTTCCGACACAAAGCCTTTTACACCCGTCTTCTATGACGTTCCGACACAAAGTCTTTTACACCCGTCTTCTATGACGTTCCGACACAAAGTCTTTTACACCCGTCTTCTATGATGTTCCGACACAAAGTCTTTTACACCCGTCTTCTATGACGTTCCGACACAAAGTCTTTTACACCCGTCTTCTATGATGTTCCGACACAAAGTCTTTTCCACCCGTCTTCTATGATGTTCCGACACAAAGTCTTTTACACCCGTCTTCTATGACGTTCCGACACAAAGTCTTTTACACCCTTCTTCTATGATGTTCCGACACAAAGTCTTTTACACCCGTCTTCTATGATGTTCCGACACAAAGCCTTTTACACCCGTCTTCTATGATGTTCCGACACAAAGCCTTTTACACCCGTCTTCTATGATGTTCCGACACCAAGTCTTTTACACCCGTCTTCTATGATGTTCCGACACAAAGCCTTTTACACCCGTCTTCTATGACGTTCCGACACAAAGTCTTTTACCTCCGTCTTCTATGACGTTCCGTCACAAAGCCTTTTACACCCGTCTTCTATGATGTTCCGACACAAAGCCTTTTACCTCCGTCTTCTATGACGTTCCGACACAAAGCCTTTTACACCCGTCTTCTATGATGTTCCGACACAAAGCCTTTTACACCCGTCTTCTATGATGTTCCGACACCAAGTCTTTTACACCCGTCTTCTATGATGTTCCGACACAAAGCCTTTTACACCCGTCTTCTATGACGTTCCGACACAAAGTCTTTTACCTCCGTCTTCTATGACGTTCCGTCACAAAGCCTTTTACACCCGTCTTCTATGATGTTCCGACACAAAGCCTTTTACCTCCGTCTTCTATGACGTTCCGACACAAAGCCTTTTACACCCGTCTTCTATGATGTTCCGACACAAAGCCTTTTACACCCGTCTTCTATGATGTTCCGACACAAAGTCTTTTACACCCGTCTTCTATGACGTTCCGACACAAAGTCTTTTACACCGGTCTTCTATGATGTTCCGACACAAAGCCTTTTACACCCGTCTTCTATGACGTTCCGACACAAAGTCTTTTACACCCGTCTTATATGACGTTCCGACACAAAGTCTTTTACACCCGTCTTCTATGATGTTCCGACACAAAGTCTTTTACCTCCGTCTTCTATGACGTTCCGACACCAAGTCTTTTACACCCGTCTTATATGACGTTCCGACACAAAGTCTTTTACACCCGTCTTCTATGATGTTCCGACACAAAGCCTTTTACACCCGTCTTCTATGATGTTCCGACACAAAGCCTTTTACACCCGTCTTCTATGATGTTCCGACACAAAGCCTTTTACACCCGTCTTCTATGATGTTCCGACACAAAGCCTTTTACACCCGTCTTATATGACGTTCCGACACAAAGTCTTTTACACCCGTCTTCTATGATGTTCCGACACAAAGTCTTTTACCTCCGTCTTCTATGACGTTCCGACACCAAGCCTTTTACACCCGTCTTCTATGACGTTCCGACACAAAGTCTTTTACACCCGTCTTCTATGACGTTCCGACACAAAGTCTTTTACACCCGTCTTCTATGATGTTCCGACACAAAGTCTTTTACACCCGTCTTCTATGACGTTCCGACACAGAGCCTTTTACACCCGTCTTCTATGATGTTCCGACACAAAGTCTTTTACACCCGTCTTCTATGATGTTCCGACACAAAGCCTTTTACACCCGTCTTCTATGACGTTCCGACACCAAGTCTTTTACACCCGTCTTCTATGACGTTCCGACACAAAGTCTTTTACACCCGTCTTCTATGATGTTCCGACACAAAGTCTTTTACACCCGTCTTTTATGATGTTCCGACACAAAGCCTTTTACACCCGTCTTCTATGACGTTCCGACACAAAGTCTTTTACACCCGTCTTCTATGACGTTCCGACACAAAGTCTTTTACACCCGTCTTCTATGATGTTCCGACACAAAGTCTTTTACACCCGTCTTCTATGACGTTCCGACACAAAGTCTTTTACACCCGTCTTCTATGATGTTCCGACACAAAGTCTTTTCCACCCGTCTTCTATGATGTTCCGACACAAAGTCTTTTACACCCGTCTTCTATGACGTTCCGACACAAAGTCTTTTACACCCTTCTTCTATGATGTTCCGACACAAAGTCTTTTACACCCGTCTTCTATGATGTTCCGACACAAAGCCTTTTACACCCGTCTTCTATGATGTTCCGACACAAAGCCTTTTACACCCGTCTTCTATGATGTTCCGACACCAAGTCTTTTACACCCGTCTTCTATGATGTTCCGACACAAAGTCTTTTACACCCGTCTTCTATGACGTTCCGACACAAAGTCTTTTACACCCTTCTTCTATGATGTTCCGACACAAAGTCTTTTACACCCGTCTTCTATGACGTTCCGACACAAAGCCTTTTACACCCGTCTTCTATGACGTTCCGACACCAAGTCTTTTACCTCCGTCTTCAATAACGTTCCGACACCAAGTCTTTTACACCCGTCTTCTATGACGTTCCGACACCAAGTCTTTTACCTCCGTCTTCTATAACGTTCCGACACCAAGCCTTTTACACCCGTCTTCTATGACGTTCCGACACCAAGTCTTTTACCTCCGTCTTCTATGACGTTCCGACACAAAGCCTTTTACACCCGTCTTCTATGACGTTCCGACACAAAGCCTTTTACCTCCGTCTTCTATAACGTTCCTACATAAAGCCGTTTACCTCCGTCTTCCATGTTCCGTCACAAAGCCTTTTATCTCCGTCTTCTATGACGTTCCGACACAAAGCCTTTTACACCCGTCTTCTATGACGTTCCGACACCAAGTCTTTTACCTCCGTCTTCTATGATGTTCCGACACCAAGTCTTTTACCTCCGTCTTCAATGACGTTCCGACACCAAGTCTTTTACCTCCATCTTCTATGACGTTCCTACATAAAGCCTTTTACCTCCGTCTTCTATGACGTTCCGACACAAAGCCTTTTACCTCCGTCTTCTATGACGTTCCGACACCAAGTCTTTTACCTCCATCTTCTATGACGTTCCTACATAAAGCCGTTTACCTCCGTCTTCCATGTTCCGTCACAAAGCCTTTTATCTCCGTCTTCTATGACGTTCCTACACCAAGTCTTTTACCTCCATCTTCTATGACGTTCCGACACCAAGTCTTTTACCTCCATCTTCTATGACGTTCCTACATAAAGCCGTTTACCTCCGTCTTCCATGTTCCGTCACAAAGCCTTTTACCTCCGTCTTCTATGACGTTCCGACACCAAGTCTTTTACATCCTTCTTCTATGATGTTCCGACTCAAAGCCTTTTACACCCGTCTTCTATGATGTTCCGACACAAAGCCTTTTACACCCGTCTTCTATGATGTTCCGACACAAAGTCGTTTACACCCGTCTTCTATGACGTACCGACACAAAGTCTTTTACACCCGTCTTCTATGACGTTCCGACACAAAGTCATTTACACCCGTCTTCTATGACGTTCCGACACAAAGCCTTTTACACCCGCCTTCTATGACATTCCGACACAAAGTCTTTTACCTCCGTCTTCTATGACGTTCCGACACCAAGTCTTTTACCTCCGTCTTCTATGATGTTCCGACAACAAGTCTTTTACCTCCGTCTTCTATGACGTTCCGACAGCAAGTCTTTTACCTCCGTCTTCTATGACGTTCCGACACCAAGTCTTTTACACCCGTCTTCTATGACGTTCCGACACAAAGCCTTTTACACCCGTCTTCTATGATGTTCCGACAACAAGTCTTTTACCTCCGTCTTCAGTGACGTTCCGACACAAAGCCTTTTACACCCGTCTTCTATGATGTTCCGACAACAAGTCTTTTACCTCCGTCTTCTATGACGTTCCGACACCAAGTCTTTTACACCCGTCTTCTATGACGTTCCGACACAAAGCCTTTTACACCCGTCTTCTATGATGTTCCGACAACAAGTCTTTTACCTCCGTCTTTAGTGACGTTCCGACACAAAGCCTTTTACACCCGTCTTCTATGATGTTCCGACAGCAAGTCTTTTACATCCGTCTTCAGTGACGTTCCGACATAAAGCCTTTTACACCCTTCTTCTATGATGTTCCGACACCAAGTCTTTTACACCCGTCTTCTATGACGTTCCGACACAAAGCCTTTTACACCCGTCTTCTATGATGTTCCGACACCAAGTCTTTTACCTCCGTCTTCTATGATGTTCCGACACAAAGCCTTTTACACCCGGATTCTATGACGTTCCGACACCAAGTCTTTTATCTCCGTCTTCTATGACGTTCCGACAACAAGTCTTTTACCTCCGTCTTCAGTGACGTTCCGACACCAAGTCTTTTACCTCCGTCTTCTATGACGTTCCGACAACAAGTCTTTTACCTCCGTCTTCTATGACGTTCCGACACCAAGTCTTTTACCTCCATCTTCTATGACGTTCTGACAGCAAGTCTTTTACCTCCGTCTTCTATGACGTTCCGACACCAAGTCTTTTACCTCCATTTTCTATGACGTTCCGACACCAAGTCTTTTACCTCCATCTTCTATGACGTTCCTACATAAAGCCGTTTACCTCCGTCTTCCATGTTCCGTCACAAAGCCTTTTACCTCCGTCTTCTATAACGTTCCGACACCAAGTCTTTTACCTCCGTCTTCTATGACGTTCCGACACCAAGTCTTTTACCTCCGTCTTCTATGACGTTCCGACAACAAGTCTTTTACCTCCGTCTTCTATGACGTTCCGACACCAAGTCTTTTACCTCCATCTTCTATGACGTTCCTACATAAAGCCGTTTACCTCCGTCTTCCATGTTCCGTCACAAAGCCTTTTACCTCCATCTTCTATGACGTTCCTACACCAAGTCTTTTACCTCCGTCTTCTATGACGTTCCGACACAGTCTTTTACCTCCATCTTCTATGACGTTCCTACATAAAGCCGTTTACCTCCGTCTTCCATGTTCCGTCACAAAGCCTTTTACCTCCGTCTTCTATGACGTTCCGACACCAAGTCTTTTACCTCCGTCTTCTATGACGTTCCGACACCAAGTCTTTTACCTCCATCTTCTATGACGTTCCTACATAAAGCCGTTTACCTCCGTCTTCCATGTTCCGTCACAAAGCCTTTTACCTCCGTCTTCTATGACGTTCCGACACCAAGTCTTTTACCTCCATCTTCTATGACGTTCCTACATAAAGCCGTTTACCTCCGTCTTCCATGTTCCGTCACAAAGCCTTTTACCTCCGTCTTCTATGACGTTCCGACACCAAGTCTTTTACCTCCATCTTCTATGACGTTCCGACACAAAGTCTTTTACCTCCATCTTCTATGACGTTCCTACATAAAGCCGTTTACCTCCGTCTTCTATGACGTTCCGACACCAAGTCTTTTACCTCCATCTTCTATGACGTTCCGACACAAAGTCTTTTACCTCCATCTTCTATGACGTTCCTACATAAAGCCGTTTTCCTCCGTCTTCTATGACGTTCCGACACCAAGTCTTTTACCTCCATCTTCTATGACGTTCCGACACAAAGTCTTTTACCTCCATCTTCTATGACGTTCCTACATAAAGCCGTTTACCTCCGTCTTCTATGACGTTCCGACACCAAGTCTTTTACCTCCATCTTCTATGACGTTCCGACACCAAGTCTTTTACCTCCATCTTCTATGACGTTCCGACACCAAGTCTTTTACCTCCATCTTCTATGACGTTCCTACATAAAGCCGTTTACCTCCGTCTTCTATGACGTTCCAACACCAAGTCTTTTACCTCCATCTTCTATGACGTTCCTACATAAAGCCTTTTACCTCCGTCTTCTATGACGTTCCGACACCAAGTCTTTTACCTCCATCTTCTATGACGTTCCTACATAAAGCCGTTTACCTCCGTCTTCTATGTTCCTTCACAAAGCCTTTTACACCCGTCTTCTATGACGTTCCGACACAAAGTCTTTTACCTCCGTCTTCTATGACGTTCCGACACAAAGTCTTTTACACCCGTCTTCTATGACGTTCCGACACCAAGGCTTTTACCTCCGTCTTCTATGACGTTCCTACATAAAGCCTTTTACCTCCGTCTTCTATGACGTTCCGACACCAAGTCTTTTACCTCCATCTTCTATGACGTTCCTACATAAAGCCGTTTACCTCCGTCTTCCATGTTCCGTCACAAAGCCTTTTACACCCGTCTTCTATGACGTTCCGACACCAAGTCTTTTACCTCCGTCTTCTATGACGTTCCGACACAAAGTCTTTTACACCCGTCTTCTATGACGTTCCGACACAAAGCCTTTTACACCCGTCTTCTATGATGTTCCGACACCAAGTCTTTTACACCCGTCTTCTATGATGTTCCGACACAAAGTCTTTTACACCCGTCTTCTATGATGTTCCGACACAAAGCCTTTTACACCCGTCTTCTATGATGTTCCGACACCAAGTCTTTTACACCCGTCTTCTATGATGTTCCGACACAAAGCCTTTTACACCCGTCTTCTATGACGTTCCGACACAAAGTCTTTTACCTCCGTCTTCTATGACGTTCCGTCACAAAGCCTTTTACACCCGTCTTCTATGATGTTCCGACACAAAGCCTTTTACCTCCGTCTTCTATGACGTTCCGACACAAAGCCTTTTACACCCGTCTTCTATGATGTTCCGACACAAAGCCTTTTACACCCGTCTTCTATGATGTTCCGACACAAAGTCTTTTACACCCGTCTTCTATGACGTTCCGACACAAAGTCTTTTACACCGGTCTTCTATGATGTTCCGACACAAAGCCTTTTACACCCGTCTTCTATGACGTTCCGACACAAAGTCTTTTACACCCGTCTTATATGACGTTCCGACACAAAGTCTTTTACACCCGTCTTCTATGATGTTCCGACACAAAGTCTTTTACCTCCGTCTTCTATGACGTTCCGACACCAAGTCTTTTACACCCGTCTTATATGACGTTCCGACACAAAGTCTTTTACACCCGTCTTCTATGATGTTCCGACACAAAGCCTTTTACACCCGTCTTCTATGATGTTCCGACACAAAGCCTTTTACACCCGTCTTCTATGATGTTCCGACACAAAGCCTTTTACACCCGTCTTCTATGATGTTCCGACACAAAGCCTTTTACACCCGTCTTATATGACGTTCCGACACAAAGTCTTTTACACCCGTCTTCTATGATGTTCCGACACAAAGTCTTTTACCTCCGTCTTCTATGACGTTCCGACACCAAGCCTTTTACACCCGTCTTCTATGACGTTCCGACACAAAGTCTTTTACACCCGTCTTCTAAGACGTTCCGACACAAAGTCTTTTACACCCGTCTTCTATGATGTTCCGACACAAAGTCTTTTACACCCGTCTTCTATGACGTTCCGACACAAAGCCTTTTACACCCGTCTTCTATGATGTTCCGACACAAAGTCTTTTACACCCGTCTTCTATGATGTTCCGACACAAAGCCTTTTACACCCGTCTTCTATGACGTTCCGACACCAAGTCTTTTACACCCGTCTTCTATGACGTTCCGACACAAAGTCTTTTACACCCGTCTTCTATGATGTTCCGACACAAAGTCTTTTACACCCGTCTTCTATGATGTCCCGACACAAAGCCTTTTACACCCGTCTTCTATGACGTTCCGACACAAAGTCTTTTACACCCTTCTTCTATGACGTTCCGACACAAAGTCTTTTACACCCGTCTTCTATGATGTTCCGACACAAAGTCTTTTACACCCGTCTTCTATGACGTTCCGACACAAAGTCTTTTACACCCGTCTTCTATGATGTTCCGACACAAAGTCTTTTCCACCCGTCTTCTATGATGTTTGGACACAAAGTCTTTTACACCCGTCTTCTATGACGTTCCGACACAAAGTCTTTTACACCCTTCTTCTATGATGTTCCGACACAAAGTCTTTTACACCCGTCTTCTATGATGTTCCGACACAAAGCCTTTTACACCCGTCTTCTGTGATGTTCCGACACAAAGCCTTTTACACCCGTCTTCTATGATGTTCCGACACCAAGTCTTTTACACCCGTCTTCTATGATGTTCCGACACAAAGTCTTTTACACCCGTCTTCTATGACGTTCCGACACAAAGTCTTTTACACCCTTCTTCTATGATGTTCCGACACAAAGTCTTTTACACCCGTCTTCTATGACGTTCCGACACAAAGCCTTTTACACCCGTCTTCTATGACGTTCCGACACCAAGTCTTTTACCTCCGTCTTCAATAACGTTCCGACACCAAGTCTTTTACACCCGTCTTCTATGACGTTCCGACACCAAGTCTTTTACCTCCGTCTTCTATAACGTTCCGACACCAGGCCTTTTACACCCGTCTTCTATGACGTTCCGACACCAAGTCTTTTACCTCCGTCTTCTATGACGTTCCGACACAAAGCCTTTTACACCCGTCTTCTATGACGTTCCGACACAAAGCCTTTTACCTCCGTCTTCTATAACGTTCCTACATAAAGCCGTTTACCTCCGTCTTCCATGTTCCGTCACAAAGCCTTTTATCTCCGTCTTCTATGACGTTCCGACACAAAGCCTTTTACACCCGTCTTCTATGACGTTCCGACACCAAGTCTTTTACCTCCGTCTTCTATGATGTTCCGACACCAAGTCTTTTACCTCCGTCTTCAATGACGTTCCGACACCAAGTCTTTTACCTCCATCTTCTATGACGTTCCTACATAAAGCCTTTTACCTCCGTCTTCTATGACGTTCCGACACAAAGCCTTTTACCTCCGTCTTCTATGACGTTCCGACACCAAGTCTTTTACCTCCATCTTCTATGACGTTCCTACATAAAGCCGTTTACCTCCGTCTTCCATGTTCCGTCACAAAGCCTTTTATCTCCGTCTTCTATGACGTTCCGACACCAAGTCTTTTACACCCGTCTTATATGACGTTCCGACACAAAGTCTTTTACACCCGTCTTCTATGATGTTCCGACACAAAGCCTTTTACACCCGTCTTCTATGATGTTCCGACACAAAGCCTTTTACACCCGTCTTCTATGATGTTCCGACACAAAGCCTTTTACACCCGTCTTCTATGATGTTCCGACACAAAGCCTTTTACACCCGTCTTATATGACGTTCCGACACAAAGTCTTTTACACCCGTCTTCTATGATGTTCCGACACAAAGTCTTTTACCTCCGTCTTCTATGACGTTCCGACACCAAGCCTTTTACACCCGTCTTCTATGACGTTCCGACACAAAGTCTTTTACACCCGTCTTCTATGACGTTCCGACACAAAGTCTTTTACACCCGTCTTCTATGATGTTCCGACACAAAGTCTTTTACACCCGGCTTCTATGACGTTCCGACACAAAGCCTTTTACACCCGTCTTCTATGATGTTCCGACACAAAGTTTTTTACACCCGTCTTCTATGATGTTCCGACACAAAGCCTTTTACACCCGTCTTCTATGACGTTCCGACACCAAGTCTTTTACACCCGTCTTCTATGACGTTCCGACACAAAGTCTTTTACACCCGTCTTCTATGATGTTCCGACACAAAGTCTTTTACACCCGTCTTCTATGATGTTCCGACACAAAGCCTTTTACACCCGTCTTCTATGACGTTCCGACACAAAGTCTTTTACACCCGTCTTCTATGACGTTCCGACACAAAGTCTTTTACACCCGTCTTCTATGATGTTCCGACACAAAGTCTTTTACACCCGTCTTCTATGACGTTCCGACACAAAGCCTTTTACACCCGTCTTCTATGATGTTCCGACACAAAGTCTTTTCCACCCGTCTTCTATGATGTTCCGACACAAAGTCTTTTACACCCGTCTTCTATGACGTTCCGACACAAAGTCTTTTACACCCTTCTTCTATGATGTTCCGACACAAAGTCTTTTACACCCGTCTTCTATGATGTACCGACACAAAGCCTTTTACACCCGTCTTCTATGATGTTCCGACACAAAGCCTTTTACACCCGTCTTCTATGATGTTCCGACACCAAGTCTTTTACACCCGTCTTCTATGATGTTCCGACACAAAGTCTTTTACACCCGTCTTCTATGACGTTCCGACACAAAGTCTTTTACACCCTTCTTCTATGATGTTCCGACACAAAGTCTTTTACACCCGTCTTCTATGACGTTCCGACACAAAGCCTTTTACACCCGTCTTCTATGACGTTCCGACACCAAGTCTTTTACCTCCGTCTTCAATAACGTTCCGACAACAAGTCTTTTACACCCGTCTTCTATGACGTTCCGACACCAAGTCTTTTACCTCCGTCTTCTATAACGTTCCGACACCAAGCCTTTTACACCCGTCTTCTATGACGTTCCGACACCAAGTCTTTTACCTCCGTCTTCTATGACGTTCCGACACAAAGCCTTTTACACCCGTCTTCTATGACGTTCCGACACAAAGCCTTTTACCTCCGTCTTCTATAACGTTCCTACATAAAGCCGTTTACCTCCGTCTTCCATGTTCCGTCACAAAGCCTTTTATCTCCGTCTTCTATGACGTTCCGACACAAAGCCTTTTACACCCGTCTTCTATGACGTTCCGACACCAAGTCTTTTACCTCCGTCTTCTATGACGTTCCTACATAAAGCCTTTTACCTCCGTCTTCTATGACGTTCCGACACAAAGCCTTTTACCTCCGTCTTCTATGACGTTCCGACACCAAGTCTTTTACCTCCATCTTCTATGACGTTCCTACATAAAGCCGTTTACCTCCGTCTTCCATGTTCCGTCACAAAGCCTTTTATCTCCGTCTTCTATGACGTTCCTACACCAAGTCTTTTACCTCCATCTTCTATGACGTTCCGACACCAAGTCTTTTACCTCCGTCTTCTATGACGTTCCGACACCAAGTCTTTTACCTCCATCTTCTATGACGTTCCTACATAAAGCCGTTTACCTCCGTCTTCCATGTTCCGTCACAAAGCCTTTTATCTCCGTCTTCTATGACGTTCCTACACCAAGTCTTTTACCTCCATCTTCTATGACGTTCCGACACCAAGTCTTTTACCTCCATCTTCTATGACGTTCCTACATAAAGCCGTTTACCTCCGTCTTCCATGTTCCGTCACAAAGCCTTTTACCTCCGTCTTCTATGACGTTCCGACACCAAGTCTTTTACATCCTTCTTCTATGATGTTCCGACACAAAGCCTTTTACACCCGTCTTCTATGATGTTCCGACACACAGCCTTTTACACCCGTCTTCTATGATGTTCCGACACAAAGTCGTTTACACCCGTCTTCTATGACGTTCCGACACAAAGTCTTTTACACCCGTCTTCTATGACGTTCCGACACAAAGTCATTTACACCCGTCTTCTATGACGTTCCGACACAAAGCCTTTTACACCCGCCTTCTATGACATTCCGACACAAAGTCTTTTACCTCCGTCTTCTATGACGTTCCGACACCAAGTCTTTTACCTCCGTCTTCTATGATGTTCCGACAACAAGTCTTTTACCTCCGTCTTCTATGACGTTCCGACAGCAAGTCTTTTACCTCCGTCTTCTATGACGTTCCGACACCAAGTCTTTTACACCCGTCTTCTATGACGTTCCGACACAAAGCCTTTTACACCCGTCTTCTATGATGTTCCGACAACAAGTCTTTTACCTCCGTCTTCAGTGACGTTCCGACACAAAGCCTTTTACACCCGTCTTCTATGATGTTCCGACAACAAGTCTTTTACCTCCGTCTTCTATGACGTTCCGACACCAAGTCTTTTACACCCGTCTTCTATGACGTTCCGACACAAAGGCTTTTACACCCGTCTTCTATGATGTTCCGACAACAAGTCTTTTACCTCCGTCTTTAGTGACGTTCCGACACAAAGCCTTTTACACCCGTCTTCTATGATGTTCCGACAGCAAGTCTTTTACATCCGTCTTCAGTGACGTTCCGACACAAAGTCTTTTACACCCGTCTTCTATGATGTTCCGACACAAAGCCTTTTACACCCGTCTTCTATGACGTTCCGACACCAAGTCTTTTACACCCGTCTTCTATGACGTTCCGACACAAAGTCTTTTACACCCGTCTTCTATGATGTTCCGACACAAAGTCTTTTACACCCGTCTTCTATGATGTCCCGACACAAAGCCTTTTACACCCGTCTTCTATGACGTTCCGACACAAAGTCTTTTACACCCTTCTTCTATGACGTTCCGACACAAAGTCTTTTACACCCGTCTTCTATGATGTTCCGACACAAAGTCTTTTACACCCGTCTTCTATGACGTTCCGACACAAAGTCTTTTACACCCGTCTTCTATGATGTTCCGACACAAAGTCTTTTCCACCCGTCTTCTATGATGTTTGGACACAAAGTCTTTTACACCCGTCTTCTATGACGTTCCGACACAAAGTCTTTTACACCCTTCTTCTATGATGTTCCGACACAAAGTCTTTTACACCCGTCTTCTATGATGTTCCGACACAAAGCCTTTTACACCCGTCTTCTGTGATGTTCCGACACAAAGCCTTTTACACCCGTCTTCTATGATGTTCCGACACCAAGTCTTTTACACCCGTCTTCTATGATGTTCCGACACAAAGTCTTTTACACCCGTCTTCTATGACGTTCCGACACAAAGTCTTTTACACCCTTCTTCTATGATGTTCCGACACAAAGTCTTTTACACCCGTCTTCTATGACGTTCCGACACAAAGCCTTTTACACCCGTCTTCTATGACGTTCCGACACCAAGTCTTTTACCTCCGTCTTCAATAACGTTCCGACACCAAGTCTTTTACACCCGTCTTCTATGACGTTCCGACACCAAGTCTTTTACCTCCGTCTTCTATAACGTTCCGACACCAGGCCTTTTACACCCGTCTTCTATGACGTTCCGACACCAAGTCTTTTACCTCCGTCTTCTATGACGTTCCGACACAAAGCCTTTTACACCCGTCTTCTATGACGTTCCGACACAAAGCCTTTTACCTCCGTCTTCTATAACGTTCCTACATAAAGCCGTTTACCTCCGTCTTCCATGTTCCGTCACAAAGCCTTTTATCTCCGTCTTCTATGACGTTCCGACACAAAGCCTTTTACACCCGTCTTCTATGACGTTCCGACACCAAGTCTTTTACCTCCGTCTTCTATGATGTTCCGACACCAAGTCTTTTACCTCCGTCTTCAATGACGTTCCGACACCAAGTCTTTTACCTCCATCTTCTATGACGTTCCTACATAAAGCCTTTTACCTCCGTCTTCTATGACGTTCCGACACAAAGCCTTTTACCTCCGTCTTCTATGACGTTCCGACACCAAGTCTTTTACCTCCATCTTCTATGACGTTCCTACATAAAGCCGTTTACCTCCGTCTTCCATGTTCCGTCACAAAGCCTTTTATCTCCGTCTTCTATGACGTTCCGACACCAAGTCTTTTACACCCGTCTTATATGACGTTCCGACACAAAGTCTTTTACACCCGTCTTCTATGATGTTCCGACACAAAGCCTTTTACACCCGTCTTCTATGATGTTCCGACACAAAGCCTTTTACACCCGTCTTCTATGATGTTCCGACACAAAGCCTTTTACACCCGTCTTCTATGATGTTCCGACACAAAGCCTTTTACACCCGTCTTATATGACGTTCCGACACAAAGTCTTTTACACCCGTCTTCTATGATGTTCCGACACAAAGTCTTTTACCTCCGTCTTCTATGACGTTCCGACACCAAGCCTTTTACACCCGTCTTCTATGACGTTCCGACACAAAGTCTTTTACACCCGTCTTCTATGACGTTCCGACACAAAGTCTTTTACACCCGTCTTCTATGATGTTCCGACACAAAGTCTTTTACACCCGGCTTCTATGACGTTCCGACACAAAGCCTTTTACACCCGTCTTCTATGATGTTCCGACACAAAGTCTTTTACACCCGTCTTCTATGATGTTCCGACACAAAGCCTTTTACACCCGTCTTCTATGACGTTCCGACACCAAGTCTTTTACACCCGTCTTCTATGACGTTCCGACACAAAGTCTTTTACACCCGTCTTCTATGATGTTCCGACACAAAGTCTTTTACACCCGTCTTCTATGATGTTCCGACACAAAGCCTTTTACACCCGTCTTCTATGACGTTCCGACACAAAGTCTTTTACACCCGTCTTCTATGACGTTCCGACACAAAGTCTTTTACACCCGTCTTCTATGATGTTCCGACACAAAGTCTTTTACACCCGTCTTCTATGACGTTCCGACACAAAGCCTTTTACACCCGTCTTCTATGATGTTCCGACACAAAGTCTTTTCCACCCGTCTTCTATGATGTTCCGACACAAAGTCTTTTACACCCGTCTTCTATGACGTTCCGACACAAAGTCTTTTACACCCTTCTTCTATGATGTTCCGACACAAAGTCTTTTACACCCGTCTTCTATGATGTACCGACACAAAGCCTTTTACACCCGTCTTCTATGATGTTCCGACACAAAGCCTTTTACACCCGTCTTCTATGATGTTCCGACACCAAGTCTTTTACACCCGTCTTCTATGATGTTCCGACACAAAGTCTTTTACACCCGTCTTCTATGACGTTCCGACACAAAGTCTTTTACACCCTTCTTCTATGATGTTCCGACACAAAGTCTTTTACACCCGTCTTCTATGACGTTCCGACACAAAGCCTTTTACACCCGTCTTCTATGACGTTCCGACACCAAGTCTTTTACCTCCGTCTTCAATAACGTTCCGACAACAAGTCTTTTACACCCGTCTTCTATGACGTTCCGACACCAAGTCTTTTACCTCCGTCTTCTATAACGTTCCGACACCAAGCCTTTTACACCCGTCTTCTATGACGTTCCGACACCAAGTCTTTTACCTCCGTCTTCTATGACGTTCCGACACAAAGCCTTTTACACCCGTCTTCTATGACGTTCCGACACAAAGCCTTTTACCTCCGTCTTCTATAACGTTCCTACATAAAGCCGTTTACCTCCGTCTTCCATGTTCCGTCACAAAGCCTTTTATCTCCGTCTTCTATGACGTTCCGACACAAAGCCTTTTACACCCGTCTTCTATGACGTTCCGACACCAAGTCTTTTACCTCCGTCTTCTATGACGTTCCTACATAAAGCCTTTTACCTCCGTCTTCTATGACGTTCCGACACAAAGCCTTTTACCTCCGTCTTCTATGACGTTCCGACACCAAGTCTTTTACCTCCATCTTCTATGACGTTCCTACATAAAGCCGTTTACCTCCGTCTTCCATGTTCCGTCACAAAGCCTTTTATCTCCGTCTTCTATGACGTTCCTACACCAAGTCTTTTACCTCCATCTTCTATGACGTTCCGACACCAAGTCTTTTACCTCCGTCTTCTATGACGTTCCGACACCAAGTCTTTTACCTCCATCTTCTATGACGTTCCTACATAAAGCCGTTTACCTCCGTCTTCCATGTTCCGTCACAAAGCCTTTTATCTCCGTCTTCTATGACGTTCCTACACCAAGTCTTTTACCTCCATCTTCTATGACGTTCCGACACCAAGTCTTTTACCTCCATCTTCTATGACGTTCCTACATAAAGCCGTTTACCTCCGTCTTCCATGTTCCGTCACAAAGCCTTTTACCTCCGTCTTCTATGACGTTCCGACACCAAGTCTTTTACATCCTTCTTCTATGATGTTCCGACACAAAGCCTTTTACACCCGTCTTCTATGATGTTCCGACACACAGCCTTTTACACCCGTCTTCTATGATGTTCCGACACAAAGTCGTTTACACCCGTCTTCTATGACGTTCCGACACAAAGTCTTTTACACCCGTCTTCTATGACGTTCCGACACAAAGTCATTTACACCCGTCTTCTATGACGTTCCGACACAAAGCCTTTTACACCCGCCTTCTATGACATTCCGACACAAAGTCTTTTACCTCCGTCTTCTATGACGTTCCGACACCAAGTCTTTTACCTCCGTCTTCTATGATGTTCCGACAACAAGTCTTTTACCTCCGTCTTCTATGACGTTCCGACAGCAAGTCTTTTACCTCCGTCTTCTATGACGTTCCGACACCAAGTCTTTTACACCCGTCTTCTATGACGTTCCGACACAAAGCCTTTTACACCCGTCTTCTATGATGTTCCGACAACAAGTCTTTTACCTCCGTCTTCAGTGACGTTCCGACACAAAGCCTTTTACACCCGTCTTCTATGATGTTCCGACAACAAGTCTTTTACCTCCGTCTTCTATGACGTTCCGACACCAAGTCTTTTACACCCGTCTTCTATGACGTTCCGACACAAAGGCTTTTACACCCGTCTTCTATGATGTTCCGACAACAAGTCTTTTACCTCCGTCTTTAGTGACGTTCCGACACAAAGCCTTTTACACCCGTCTTCTATGATGTTCCGACAGCAAGTCTTTTACATCCGTCTTCAGTGACGTTCCGACATAAAGCCTTTTACACCCGTCTTCTATGATGTTCCGACACCAAGTCTTTTACACCCGTCTTCTATGACGTTCCGACACAAAGCCTTTTACACCCGTCTTCTATGATGTTCCGACACCAAGTCTTTTACCTCCGTCTTCTATGATGTTCCGACACAAAGCCTTTTACACCCGGATTCTATGACGTTCCGACACCAAGTCTTTTATCTCCGTCTTCTATGACGTTCCGACAACAAGTCTTTTACCTCCGTCTTCAGTGACGTTCCGACACCAAGTCTTTTACCTCCGTCTTCTATGACGTTCCGACAACAAGTCTTTTACCTCCGTCTTCTATGACGTTCCGACACCAAGTCTTTTACCTCCATCTTCTATGACGTTCTGACAGCAAGTCTTTTACCTCCGTCTTCTATGACGTTCCGACACCAAGTCTTTTACCTCCATTTTCTATGACGTTCCGACACCAAGTCTTTTACCTCCATCTTCTATGACGTTCCTACATAAAGCCGTTTACCTCCGTCTTCCATGTTCCGTCACAAAGCCTTTTACCTCCGTCTTCTATAACGTTCCGACACCAAGTCTTTTACCTCCGTCTTCTATGACGTTCCGACACCAAGTCTTTTACCTCCGTCTTCTATGACGTTCCGACAACAAGTCTTTTACCTCCGTCTTCTATGACGTTCCGACACCAAGTCTTTTACCTCCATCTTCTATGACGTTCCTACATAAAGCCGTTTACCTCCGTCTTCCATGTTCCGTCACAAAGCCTTTTACCTCCATCTTCTATGACGTTCCTACACCAAGTCTTTTACCTCCGTCTTCTATGACGTTCCGACACAGTCTTTTACCTCCATCTTCTATGACGTTCCTACATAAAGCCGTTTACCTCCGTCTTCCATGTTCCGTCACAAAGCCTTTTACCTCCGTCTTCTATGACGTTCCGACACCAAGTCTTTTACCTCCGTCTTCTATGACGTTCCGACACCAAGTCTTTTACCTCCATCTTCTATGACGTTCCTACATAAAGCCGTTTACCTCCGTCTTCCATGTTCCGTCACAAAGCCTTTTACCTCCGTCTTCTATGACGTTCCGACACCAAGTCTTTTACCTCCATCTTCTATGACGTTCCTACATAAAGCCGTTTACCTCCGTCTTCCATGTTCCGTCACAAAGCCTTTTACCTCCGTCTTCTATGACGTTCCGACACCAAGTCTTTTACCTCCATCTTCTATGACGTTCCGACACAAAGTCTTTTACCTCCATCTTCTATGACGTTCCTACATAAAGCCGTTTACCTCCGTCTTCTATGACATTCCGACACCAAGTCTTTTACCTCCATCTTCTATGACGTTCCGACACAAAGTCTTTTACCTCCATCTTCTATGACGTTCCTACATAAAGCCGTTTTCCTCCGTCTTCTATGACGTTCCGACACCAAGTCTTTTACCTCCATCTTCTATGACGTTCCGACGCAAAGTCTTTTACCTCCATCTTCTATGACGTTCCTACATAAAGCCGTTTACCTCCGTCTTCTATGACGTTCCGACACCAAGTCTTTTACCTCCATCTTCTATGACGTTCCGACACCAAGTCTTTTACCTCCATCTTCTATGACGTTCCGACACCAAGTCTTTTACCTCCATCTTCTATGACGTTCCTACATAAAGCCGTTTACCTCCGTCTTCTATGACGTTCCAACACCAAGTCTTTTACCTCCATCTTCTATGACGTTCCTACATAAAGCCTTTTACCTCCGTCTTCTATGACGTTCCGACACCAAGTCTTTTACCTCCATCTTCTATGACGTTCCTACATAAAGCCGTTTACCTCCGTCTTCTATGTTCCGTCACAAAGCCTTTTACACCCGTCTTCTATGACGTTCCGACACAAAGTCTTTTACCTCCGTCTTCTATGACGTTCCGACACAAAGTCTTTTACACCCGTCTTCTATGACGTTCCGACACCAAGGCTTTTACCTCCGTCTTCTATGACGTTCCTACATAAAGCCTTTTACCTCCGTCTTCTATGACGTTCCGACACCAAGTCTTTTACCTCCATCTTCTATGACGTTCCTACATAAAGCCGTTTACCTCCGTCTTCCATGTTCCGTCACAAAGCTTTTTACACCCGTCTTCTATGACGTTCCGACACCAAGTCTTTTACCTCCGTCTTCTATGACGTTCCGACACAAAGTCTTTTACACCCGTCTTCTATGACGTTCCGACACAAAGCCTTTTACACCCGTCTTCTATGATGTTCCGACACCAAGTCTTTTACACCCGTCTTCTATGATGTTCCGACACAAAGTCTTTTACACCCGTCTTCTATGATGTTCCGACACAAAGCCTTTTACACCCGTCTTCTATGATGTTCCGACACCAAGTCTTTTACACCCGTCTTCTATGATGTTCCGACACAAAGCCTTTTACACCCGTCTTCTATGACGTTCCGACACAAAGTCTTTTACCTCCGTCTTCTATGACGTTCCGTCACAAAGCCTTTTACACCCGTCTTCTATGATGTTCCGACACAAAGCTTTTTACCTCCGTCTTCTATGACGTTCCGACACAAAGCCTTTTACACCCGTCTTCTATGATGTTCCGACACAAAGCCTTTTACACCCGTCTTCTATGATGTTCCGACACAAAGTCTTTTACACCCGTCTTCTATGACGTTCCGACACAAAGTCTTTTACACCGGTCTTCTATGATGTTCCGACACAAAGCCTTTTACACCCGTCTTCTATGACGTTCCGACACAAAGTCTTTTACACCCGTCTTATATGACGTTCCGACACAAAGTCTTTTACACCCGTCTTCTATGATGTTCCGACACAGTCTTTTACCTCCGTCTTCTATGACGTTCCGACACCAAGTCTTTTACACCCGTCTTATATGACGTTCCGACACAAATTCTTTTACACCCGTCTTCTATGATGTTCCGACACAAAGCCTTTTACACCCGTCTTCTATGATGTTCCGACACAAAGCCTTTTACACCCGTCTTCTATGATGTTCCGACACAAAGCCTTTTACACCCGTCTTCTATGATGTTCCGACACAAAGCCTTTTACACCCGTCTTATATGACGTTCCGACACAAAGTCTTTTACACCCGTCTTCTATGATGTTCCGACACAAAGTCTTTTACCTCCGTCTTCTATGACGTTCCGACACCAAGCCTTTTACACCCGTCTTCTATGACGTTCCGACACAAAGTCTTTTACACCCGTCTTCTATGACGTTCCGACACAAAGTCTTTTACACCCGTCTTCTATGATGTTCCGACACAAAGTCTTTTACACCCGTCTTCTATGACGTTCCGACACAAAGCCTTTTACACCCGTCTTCTATGATGTTCCGACACAAAGTCTTTTACACCCGTCTTCTATGATGTTCCGACACAAAGCCTTTTACACCCGTCTTCTATGACGTTCCGACACCAAGTCTTTTACACCCGTCTTCTATGACGTTCCGACACAAAGTCTTTTACACCCGTCTTCTATGATGTCCCGACACAAAGCCTTTTACACCCGTCTTCTATGACGTTCCGACACAAAGTCTTTTACACCCTTCTTCTATGACGTTCCGACACAAAGTCTTTTACACCCGTCTTCTATGATGTTCCGACACAAAGTCTTTTACACCCGTCTTCTATGACGTTCCGACACAAAGTCTTTTACACCCGTCTTCTATGATGTTCCGACACAAAGTCTTTTCCACCCGTCTTCTATGATGTTCCGACACAAAGTCTTTTACACCCGTCTTCTATGACGTTCCGACACAAAGTCTTTTACACCCTTCTTCTATGATGTTCCGACACAAAGTCTTTTACACCCGTCTTCTATGATGTTCCGACACAAAGCCTTTTACACCCGTCTTCTATGATGTTCCGACACAAAGCCTTTTACACCCGTCTTCTATGATGTTCCGACACCAAGTCTTTTACACCCGTCTTCTATGATGTTCCGACACAAAGTCTTTTACACCCGTCTTCTATGACGTTCCGACACAAAGTCTTTTACACCCTTCTTCTATGATGTTCCGACACAAAGTCTTTTACACCCGTCTTCTATGACGTTCCGACACAAAGCCTTTTACACCCGTCTTCTATGACGTTCCGACACCAAGTCTTTTACCTCCGTCTTCAATAACGTTCCGACACCAAGTCTTTTACACCCGTCTTCTATGACGTTCCTACATAAAGCCTTTTACACCCGTCTTCTATGACGTTCCGACACCAAGTCTTTTACCTCCATCTTCTATGATGTTCCGACACCAAGTCTTTTACCTCCGTCTTCTATGATGTTCCGACACCAAGTCTTTTACCTCCGTCTTCTATGACGTTCCGACAACAAGTCTTTTACACCCGTCTTCTATGACGTTCCGACACCAAGTCTTTTACACCCGTCTTCTATGATGTTCCGACACAAAGCCTTTTACACCCGTCTTCTATGACGTTCCGACACAAAGCCTTTTACCTCCGTCTTCTATAACGTTCCGACACCAAGTCTTTTACCTCCGTCTTCTATGACGTTCCGACACAAAGCCTTTTACACCCGTCTTCTATGATGTTCCGACACAAAGTCTTTTACCTCCGTCTTCTATGACGTTCCGACACAAAGTCTTTTACACCCGTCTTCTATGACGTTCCGACACCAAGGCTTTTACCTCCGTCTTCTATGACGTTCCTACATAAAGCCTTTTACCTCCGTCTTCTATGACGTTCCGACACCAAGTCTTTTACCTCCATCTTCTATGACGTTCCTACATAAAGCCGTTTACCTCCGTCTTCCATGTTCCGTCACAAAGCCTTTTACACCCGTCTTCTATGACGTTCCGACACCAAGTCTTTTACCTCCGTCTTCTATGACGTTCCGACACAAAGTCTTTTACACCCGTCTTCTATGACGTTCCGACACAAAGCCTTTTACACCCGTCTTCTATGATGTTCCGACACCAAGTCTTTTACACCCGTCTTCTATGATGTTCCGACACAAAGTCTTTTACACCCGTCTTCTATGATGTTCCGACACAAAGCCTTTTACACCCGTCTTCTATGATGTTCCGACACCAAGTCTTTTACACCCGTCTTCTATGATGTTCCGACACAAAGCCTTTTACACCCGTCTTCTATGACGTTCCGACACAAAGTCTTTTACCTCCGTCTTCTATGACGTTCCGTCACAAAGCCTTTTACACCCGTCTTCTATGATGTTCCGACACAAAGCTTTTTACCTCCGTCTTCTATGACGTTCCGACACAAAGCCTTTTACACCCGTCTTCTATGATGTTCCGACACAAAGCCTTTTACACCCGTCTTCTATGATGTTCCGACACAAAGTCTTTTACACCCGTCTTCTATGACGTTCCGACACAAAGTCTTTTACACCGGTCTTCTATGATGTTCCGACACAAAGCCTTTTACACCCGTCTTCTATGACGTTCCGACACAAAGTCTTTTACACCCGTCTTATATGACGTTCCGACACAAAGTCTTTTACACCCGTCTTCTATGATGTTCCGACACAAAGTCTTTTACCTCCGTCTTCTATGACGTTCCGACACCAAGTCTTTTACACCCGTCTTATATGACGTTCCGACACAAAGTCTTTTACACCCGTCTTCTATGATGTTCCGACACAAAGCCTTTTACACCCGTCTTCTATGATGTTCCGACACAAAGCCTTTTACACCCGTCTTCTATGATGTTCCGACACAAAGCCTTTTACACCCGTCTTCTATGATGTTCCGACACAAAGCCTTTTACACCCGTCTTATATGACGTTCCGACACAAAGTCTTTTACACCCGTCTTCTATGATGTTCCGACACAAAGTCTTTTACCTCCGTCTTCTATGACGTTCCGACACCAAGCCTTTTACACCCGTCTTCTATGACGTTCCGACACAAAGTCTTTTACACCCGTCTTCTATGACGTTCCGACACAAAGTCTTTTACACCCGTCTTCTATGATGTTCCGACACAAAGTCTTTTACACCCGTCTTCTATGACGTTCCGACACAAAGCCTTTTACACCCGTCTTCTATGATGTTCCGACACAAAGTCTTTTACACCCGTCTTCTATGATGTTCCGACACAAAGCCTTTTACACCCGTCTTCTATGACGTTCCGACACCAAGTCTTTTACACCCGTCTTCTATGACGTTCCGACACAAAGTCTTTTACACCCGTCTTCTATGATGTCCCGACACAAAGCCTTTTACACCCGTCTTCTATGACGTTCCGACACAAAGTCTTTTACACCCTTCTTCTATGACGTTCCGACACAAAGTCTTTTACACCCGTCTTCTATGATGTTCCGACACAAAGTCTTTTACACCCGTCTTCTATGACGTTCCGACACAAAGTCTTTTACACCCGTCTTCTATGATGTTCCGACACAAAGTCTTTTCCACCCGTCTTCTATGATGTTCCGACACAAAGTCTTTTACACCCGTCTTCTATGACGTTCCGACACAAAGTCTTTTACACCCTTCTTCTATGATGTTCCGACACAAAGTCTTTTACACCCGTCTTCTATGATGTTCCGACACAAAGCCTTTTACACCCGTCTTCTATGATGTTCCGACACAAAGCCTTTTACACCCGTCTTCTATGATGTTCCGACACCAAGTCTTTTACACCCGTCTTCTATGATGTTCCGACACAAAGTCTTTTACACCCGTCTTCTATGACGTTCCGACACAAAGTCTTTTACACCCTTCTTCTATGATGTTCCGACACAAAGTCTTTTACACCCGTCTTCTATGACGTTCCGACACAAAGCCTTTTACACCCGTCTTCTATGACGTTCCGACACCAAGTCTTTTACCTCCGTCTTCAATAACGTTCCGACACCAAGTCTTTTACACCCGTCTTCTATGACGTTCCTACATAAAGCCTTTTACACCCGTCTTCTATGACGTTCCGACACCAAGTCTTTTACCTCCATCTTCTATGATGTTCCGACACCAAGTCTTTTACCTCCGTCTTCTATGATGTTCCGACACCAAGTCTTTTACCTCCGTCTTCTATGACGTTCCGACAACAAGTCTTTTACACCCGTCTTCTATGACGTTCCGACACCAAGTCTTTTACACCCGTCTTCTATGATGTTCCGACACAAAGCCTTTTACACCCGTCTTCTATGACGTTCCGACACAAAGCCTTTTACCTCCGTCTTCTATAACGTTCCGACACCAAGTCTTTTACCTCCGTCTTCTATGACGTTCCGACACAAAGTCTTTTACACCCGTCTTCTATGATGTTCCGACACCAAGTCTTTTACCTCCGTCTTCTATGATGTTCCGACAGAAAGTCTTTTACACCCGTCTTCTATGATGTTCCGACACAAAGCCTTTTACACCCGTCTTCTATGATGTTCCGACACAAAGCCTTTTACACCCGTCTTATATGACGTTCCGACACAAAGTCTTTTACACCCGTCTTCTATGATGTTCCGACACAAAGTCTTTTACCTCCGTCTTCTATGACGTTCCGACACCAAGCCTTTTACACCCGTCTTCTATGACGTTCCGACACAAAGTCTTTTACACCCGTCTTCTATGACGTTCCGACACCAAGTCTTTTACACCCGTCTTCTATGACGTTCCGACACAAAGTCTTTTACACCCGTCTTCTATGATGTTCCGACACAAAGTCTTTTACACCCGTCTTCTATGATGTTCCGACACAAAGCCTTTTACACCCGTCTTCTATGACGTTCCGACACAAAGTCTTTTACACCCGTCTTCTATGACGTTCCGACACAAAGTCTTTTACACCCGTCTTCTATGATGTTCCGACACAAAGTCTTTTACACCCGTCTTCTATGACGTTCCGACACAAAGTCTTTTACACCCGTCTTCTATGATGTTCCGACACAAAGTCTTTCCCACCCGTCTTCTATGATGTTCCGACACAAAGTCTTTTACACCCGTCTTCTATGACGTTCCGACACAAAGTCTTTTACACCCTTCTTCTATGATGTTCCGACACAAAGTCTTTTACACCCGTCTTCTATGATGTTCCGACACAAAGCCTTTTACACCCGTCTTCTATGATGTTCCGACACAAAGCCTTTTACACCCGTCTTCTATGATGTTCCGACACCAAGTCTTTTACACCCGTCTTCTATGATGTTCCGACACAAAGTCTTTTACACCCGTCTTCTATGACGTTCCGACACAAAGTCTTTTACACCCTTCTTCTATGATGTTCCGACACAAAGTCTTTTACACCCGTCTTCTATGACGTTCCGACACAAAGCCTTTTACACCCGTCTTCTATGACGTTCCGACACCAAGTCTTTTACCTCCGTCTTCAATAACGTTCCGACACCAAGTCTTTTACAACCGTCTTCTATGACGTTCCGACACCAAGTCTTTTACCTCCGTCTTCTATAACGTTCCGACACCAAGCCTTTTACACCCGTCTTCTATGACGTTCCGACACCAAGTCTTTTACCTCCGTCTTCTATGACGTTCCGACACAAAGCCTTTTACACCCGTCTTCTATGACGTTCCGACACAAAGCCTTTTACCTCCGTCTTCTATAACGTTCCTACATAAAGCCGTTTACCTCCGTCTTCCATGTTCCGTCACAAAGCCTTTTATCTCCGTCTTCTATGACGTTCCGACACAAAGCCTTTTACACCCGTCTTCTATGACGTTCCGACACCAAGTCTTTTACCTCCGTCTTCTATGATGTTCCGACACCAAGTCTTTTACCTCCGTCTTCAATGACGTTCCGACACCAAGTCTTTTACCTCCATCTTCTATGACGTTCCTACATAAAGCCTTTTACCTCCGTCTTCTATGACGTTCCGACACAAAGCCTTTTACCTCCGTCTTCTATGACGTTCCGACACCAAGTCTTTTACCTCCATCTTCTATGACGTTCCTACATAAAGCCGTTTACCTCCGTCTTCCATGTTCCGTCACAAAGCCTTTTATCTCCGTCTTCTATGACGTTCCTACACCAAGTCTTTTACCTCCATCTTCTATGACGTTCCGACACCAAGTCTTTTACCTCCATCTTCTATGACGTTCCTACATAAAGCCGTTTACCTCCGTCTTCCATGTTCCGTCACAAAGCCTTTTACCTCCGTCTTCTATGACGTTCCGACACCAAGTCTTTTACATCCTTCTTCTATGATGTTCCGACACAAAGCCTTTTACACCCGTCTTCTATGATGTTCCGACACAAAGCCTTTTACACCCGTCTTCTATGATGTTCCGACACAAAGTCGTTTACACCCGTCTTCTATGACGTTCCGACACAAAGTCTTTTACACCCGTCTTCTATGACGTTCCGACACAAAGTCATTTACACCCGTCTTCTATGACGTTCCGACACAAAGCCTTTTACACCCGCCTTCTATGACATTCCGACACAAAGTCTTTTACCTCCGTCTTCTATGACGTTCCGACACCAAGTCTTTTACCTCCGTCTTCTATGATGTTCCGACAACAAGTCTTTTACCTCCGTCTTCTATGACGTTCCGACAGCAAGTCTTTTACCTCCGTCTTCTATGACGTTCCGACACCAAGTCTTTTACACCCGTCTTCTATGACGTTCCGACACAAAGCCTTTTACACCCGTCTTCTATGATGTTCCGACAACAAGTCTTTTACCTCCGTCTTCAGTGACGTTCCGACACAAAGCCTTTTACACCCGTCTTCTATGATGTTCCGACAACAAGTCTTTTACCTCCGTCTTCTATGACGTTCCGACACCAAGTCTTTTACACCCGTCTTCTATGACGTTCCGACACAAAGCCTTTTACACCCGTCTTCTATGATGTTCCGACAACAAGTCTTTTACCTCCGTCTTTAGTGACGTTCCGACATAAAGCCTTTTACACCCGTCTTCTATGATGTTCCGACAGCAAGTCTTTTACATCCGTCTTCAGTGACGTTCCGACATAAAGCCTTTTACACCCGTCTTCTATGATGTTCCGACACCAAGTCTTTTACACCCGTCTTCTATGACGTTCCGACACAAAGCCTTTTACACCCGTCTTCTATGATGTTCCGACACCAAGTCTTTTACCTCCGTCTTCTATGATGTTCCGACACAAAGCCTTTTACACCCGGATTCTATGACGTTCCGACAACAAGTCTTTTATCTCCGTCTTCTATGACGTTCCGACAACAAGTCTTTTACCTCCGTCTTCAGTGACGTTCCGACACCAAGTCTTTTACCTCCGTCTTCTATGACGTTCCGACAACAAGTCTTTTACCTCCGTCTTCTATGACGTTCCGACACCAAGTCTTTTACCTCCATCTTCTATGACGTTCTGACAGCAAGTCTTTTACCTCCGTCTTCTATGACGTTCCGACACCAAGTCTTTTACCTCCATTTTCTATGACGTTCCGACACCAAGTCTTTTACCTCCATCTTCTATGACGTTCCTACATAAAGCCGTTTACCTCCGTCTTCCATGTTCCGTCACAAAGCCTTTTACCTCCGTCTTCTATAACGTTCCGACACCAAGTCTTTTACCTCCGTCTTCTATGACGTTCCGACACCAAGTCTTTTACCTCCGTCTTCTATGACGTTCCGACAACAAGTCTTTTACCTCCGTCTTCTATGACGTTCCGACACCAAGTCTTTTACCTCCATCTTCTATGACGTTCCTACATAAAGCCGTTTACCTCCGTCTTCCATGTTCCGTCACAAAGCCTTTTACCTCCATCTTCTATGACGTTCCTACACCAAGTCTTTTACCTCCGTCTTCTATGACGTTCCGACACAGTCTTTTACCTCCATCTTCTATGACGTTCCTACATAAAGCCGTTTACCTCCGTCTTCCATGTTCCGTCACAAAGCCTTTTACCTCCGTCTTCTATGACGTTCCGACACCAAGTCTTTTACCTCCGTCTTCTATGACGTTCCGACACCAAGTCTTTTACCTCCATCTTCTATGACGTTCCTACATAAAGCCGTTTACCTCCGTCTTCCATGTTCCTTCACAAAGCCTTTTACCTCCGTCTTCTATGACGTTCCGACACCAAGTCTTTTACCTCCATCTTCTATGACGTTCCTACATAAAGCCGTTTACCTCCGTCTTCCATGTTCCGTCACAAAGCCTTTTACCTCCGTCTTCTATGACGTTCCGACACCAAGTCTTTTACCTCCATCTTCTATGACGTTCCGACACAAAGTCTTTTACCTCCATCTTCTATGACGTTCCTACATAAAGCCGTTTACCTCCGTCTTCTATGACGTTCCGACACCAAGTCTTTTACCTCCATCTTCTATGACGTTCCGACACAAAGTCTTTTACCTCCATCTTCTATGACGTTCCTACATAAAGCCGTTTTCCTCCGTCTTCTATGACGTTCCGACACCAAGTCTTTTACCTCCATCTTCTATGACGTTCCGACACAAAGTCTTTTACCTCCATCTTCTATGACGTTCCTACATAAAGCCGTTTACCTCCGTCTTCTATGACGTTCCGACACCAAGTCTTTTACCTCCATCTTCTATGACGTTCCGACACCAAGTCTTTTACCTCCATCTTCTATGACGTTCCGACACCAAGTCTTTTACCTCCATCTTCTATGACGTTCCTACATAAAGCCGTTTACCTCCGTCTTCTATGACGTTCCAACACCAAGTCTTTTACCTCCATCTTCTATGACGTTCCTACATAAAGCCTTTTACCTCCGTCTTCTATGACGTTCCGACACCAAGTCTTTTACCTCCATCTTCTATGACGTTCCTACATAAAGCCGTTTACCTCCGTCTTCTATGTTCCGTCACAAAGCCTTTTACACCCGTCTTCTATGACGTTCCGACACAAAGTCTTTTACCTCCGTCTTCTATGACGTTCCGACACAAAGTCTTTTACACCCGTCTTCTATGACGTTCCGACACCAAGGCTTTTACCTCCGTCTTCTATGACGTTCCTACATAAAGCCTTTTACCTCCGTCTTCTATGACGTTCCGACACCAAGTCTTTTACCTCCATCTTCTATGACGTTCCTACATAAAGCCGTTTACCTCCGTCTTCCATGTTCCGTCACAAAGCCTTTTACACCCGTCTTCTATGACGTTCCGACACCAAGTCTTTTACCTCCGTCTTCTATGACGTTCCGACACAAAGTCTTTTACACCCGTCTTCTATGACGTTCCGACACAAAGCCTTTTACACCCGTCTTCTATGATGTTCCGACACCAAGTCTTTTACACCCGTCTTCTATGATGTTCCGACACAAAGTCTTTTACACCCGTCTTCTATGATGTTCCGACACAAAGCCTTTTACACCCGTCTTCTATGATGTTCCGACACCAAGTCTTTTACACCCGTCTTCTATTATGTTCCGACACAAAGCCTTTTACACCCGTCTTCTATGACGTTCCGACACAAAGTCTTTTACCTCCGTCTTCTATGACGTTCCGTCACAAAGCCTTTTACACCCGTCTTCTATGATGTTCCGACACAAAGCCTTTTACCTCCGTCTTCTATGACGTTCCGACACAAAGCCTTTTACACCCGTCTTCTATGATGTTCCGACACAAAGCCTTTTACACCCGTCTTCTATGATGTTCCGACACAAAGTCTTTTACACCCGTCTTCTATGACGTTCCGACACAAAGTCTTTTACACCGGTCTTCTATGATGTTCCGACACAAAGCCTTTTACACCCGTCTTCTATGACGTTCCGACACAAAGTCTTTTACACCCGTCTTATATGACGTTCCGACACAAAGTCTTTTACACCCGTCTTCTATGATGTTCCGACACAAAGTCTTTTACCTCCGTCTTCTATGACGTTCCGACACCAAGTCTTTTACACCCGTCTTATATGACGTTCCGACACAAAGTCTTTTACACCCGTCTTCTATGATGTTCCGACACAAAGCCTTTTACACCCGTCTTCTATGATGTTCCGACACAAAGCCTTTTACACCCGTCTTCTATGATGTTCCGACACAAAGCCTTTTACACCCGTCTTCTATGATGTTCCGGCACAAAGCCTTTTACACCCGTCTTATATGACGTTCCGACACAAAGTCTTTTACACCCGTCTTCTATGATGTTCCGACACAAAGTCTTTTACCTCCGTCTTCTATGACGTTCCGACACCAAGCCTTTTACACCCGTCTTCTATGACGTTCCGACACAAAGTCTTTTACACCCGTCTTCTATGACGTTCCGACACAAAGTCTTTTACACCCGTCTTCTATGATGTTCCGACACAAAGTCTTTTACACCCGTCTTCTATGACGTTCCGACACAAAGCCTTTTACATCCGTCTTCTATGATGTTCCGACTCAAAGTCTTTTACACCCGTCTTCTATGATGTTCCGACACAAAGCCTTTTACACCCGTCTTCTATGACGTTCCGACACCAAGTCTTTTACACCCGTCTTCTATGACGTTCCGACACAAAGTCTTTTACACCCGTCTTCTATGATGTTCCGACACAAAGTCTTTTACACCCGTCTTCTATGATGTCCCGACACAAAGCCTTTTACACCCGTCTTCTATGACGTTCCGACACAAAGTCTTTTACACCCTTCTTCTATGACGTTCCGACACAAAGTCTTTTACACCCGTCTTCTATGATGTTCCGACACAAAGTCTTTTACACCCGTCTTCTATGACGTTCCGACACAAAGTCTTTTACACCCGTCTTCTATGATGTTCCGACACAAAGTCTTTTCCACCCGTCTTCTATGATGTTCCGACACAAAGTCTTTTACACCCGTCTTCTATGACGTTCCGACACAAAGTCTTTTACACCCTTCTTCTATGATGTTCCGACACAAAGTCTTTTACACCCGTCTTCTATGATGTTCCGACACAAAGCCTTTTACACCCGTCTTCTATGATGTTCCGACACAAAGCCTTTTACACCCGTCTTCTATGATGTTCCGACACCAAGTCTTTTACACCCGTCTTCTATGATGTTCCGACACAAAGTCTTTTACACCCGTCTTCTATGACGTTCCGACACAAAGTCTTTTACACCCTTCTTCTATGATGTTCCGACACAAAGTCTTTTACACCCGTCTTCTATGACGTTCCGACACAAAGCCTTTTACACCCGTCTTCTATGACGTTCCGACACCAAGTCTTTTACCTCCGTCTTCAATAACGTTCCGACACCAAGTCTTTTACACCCGTCTTCTATGATGTTCCGACACCAAGTCTTTTACCTCCGTCTTCTATAACGTTCCGACACCAGGCCTTTTACACCCGTCTTCTATGACGTTCCGACACCAAGTCTTTTACCTCCGTCTTCTATGACGTTCCGACACAAAGCCTTTTACACCCGTCTTCTATGACGTTCCGACACAAAGCCTTTTACCTCCGTCTTCTATAACGTTCCTACATAAAGCCGTTTACCTCCGTCTTCCATGTTCCGTCACAAAGCCTTTTATCTCCGTCTTCTATGACGTTCCGACACAAAGCCTTTTACACCCGTCTTCTATGACGTTCCGACACCAAGTCTTTTACCTCCGTCTTCTATGATGTTCCGACACCAAGTCTTTTACCTCCGTCTTCAATGACGTTCCGACACCAAGTCTTTTACCTCCATCTTCTATGACGTTCCTACATAAAGCCTTTTACCTCCGTCTTCTATGACGTTCCGACACAAAGCCTTTTACCTCCGTCTTCTATGACGTTCCGACACCAAGTCTTTTACCTCCATCTTCTATGACGTTCCTACATAAAGCCGTTTACCTCCGTCTTCCATGTTCCGTCACAAAGCCTTTTATCTCCGTCTTCTATGACGTTCCTACACCAAGTCTTTTACCTCCATCTTCTATGACGTTCCGACACCAAGTCTTTTACCTCCATCTTCTATGACGTTCCTACATAAAGCCGTTTACCTCCGTCTTCCATGTTCCGTCACAAAGCCTTTTACCTCCGTCTTCTATGACGTTCCGACACCAAGTCTTTTACCTCCGTCTTCTATGACGTTCCGACACCAAGTCTTTTACCTCCATCTTCTATGACGTTCCTACATAAAGCCGTTTACCTCCGTCTTCCATGTTCCATCACAAAGCCTTTTACCTCCGTCTTCTATGACGTTCCGACACCAAGTCTTTTACCTCCATCTTCTATGACGTTCCTACATAAAGCCGTTTACCTCCGTCTTCCATGTTCCGTCACAAAGCCTTTTACCTCCGTCTTCTATGACGTTCCGACACCAAGTCTTTTACCTCCATCTTCTATGACGTTCCTACATAAAGCCGTTTACCTCCGTCTTCCATGTTCCGTCACAAAGCCTTTTACCTCCGTCTTCTATGACGTTCCGACACCAAGTCTTTTACCTCCATCTTCTATGACGGTCCGACACAAAGTCTTTTACCTCCATCTTCTATGACGTTCCTACATAAAGCCGTTTACCTCCGTCTTCTATGACGTTCCGACACCAAGTCTTTTACCTCCATCTTCTATGACGTTCCGACACAAAGTCTTTTACCTCCATCTTCTATGACGTTCCTACATAAAGCCGTTTTCCTCCGTCTTCTATGACGTTCCGACACCAAGTCTTTTACCTCCATCTTCTATGACGTTCCGACACAAAGTCTTTTACCTCCATCTTCTATGACGTTCCTACATAAAGCCGTTTACCTCCGTCTTCTATGACGTTCCGACACCAAGTCTTTTACCTCCATCTTCTATGACGTTCCGACACCAAGTCTTTTACCTCCATCTTCTATGACGTTCCGACACCAAGTCTTTTACCTCCATCTTCTATGACGTTCCTACATAAAGCCGTTTACCTCCGTCTTCTATGACGTTCCAACACCAAGTCTTTTACCTCCATCTTCTATGACGTTCCTACATAAAGCCTTTTACCTCCGTCTTCTATGACGTTCCGACACCAAGTCTTTTACCTCCATCTTCTATGACGTTCCTACATAAAGCCGTTTACCTCCGTCTTCTATGTTCCGTCACAAAGCCTTTTACACCCGTCTTCTATGACTTTCCGACACAAAGTCTTTTACCTCCGTCTTCTATGACGTTCCGACACAAAGTCTTTTACACCCGTCTTCTATGACGTTCCGACACCAAGGCTTTTACCTCCGTCTTCTATGACGTTCCTACATAAAGCCTTTTACCTCCGTCTTCTATGACGTTCCGACACCAAGTCTTTTACCTCCATCTTCTATGACGTTCCTACATAAAGCCGTTTACCTCCGTCTTCCATGTTCCGTCACAAAGCCTTTTACACCCGTCTTCTATGACGTTCCGACACCAAGTCTTTTACCTCCGTCTTCTATGACGTTCCGACACAAAGTCTTTTACACCCGTCTTCTATGACGTTCCGACACAAAGCCTTTTACACCCGTCTTCTATGATGTTCCGACACCAAGTCTTTTACACCCGTCTTCTATGATGTTCCGACACAAAGTCTTTTACACCCGTCTTCTATGATGTTCCGACACAAAGCCTTTTACACCCGTCTTCTATGATGTTCCGACACCAAGTCTTTTACACCCGTCTTCTATGATGTTCCGACACAAAGCCTTTTACACCCGTCTTCTATGACGTTCCGACACAAAGTCTTTTACCTCCGTCTTCTATGACGTTCCGTCACAAAGCCTTTTACACCCGTCTTCTATGATGTTCCGACACAAAGCCTTTTACCTCCGTCTTCTATGACGTTCCGACACAAAGCCTTTTACACCCGTCTTCTATGATGTTCCGACACAAAGCCTTTTACACCCGTCTTCTATGATGTTCCGACACAAAGTCTTTTACACCCGTCTTCTATGACGTTCCGACACAAAGTCTTTTACACCGGTCTTCTATGATGTTCCGACACAAAGCCTTTTACACCCGTCTTCTATGACGTTCCGACACAAAGTCTTTTACACCCGTCTTATATGACGTTCCGACACAAAGTCTTTTACACCCGTCTTCTATGATGTTCCGACACAAAGTCTTTTACCTCCGTCTTCTATGACGTTCCGACACCAAGTCTTTTACACCCGTCTTATATGACGTTCCGACACAAAGTCTTTTACACCCGTCTTCTATGATGTTCCGACACAAAGCCTTTTACACCCGTCTTCTATGATGTTCCGACACAAAGCCTTTTACACCCGTCTTCTATGATGTTCCGACACAAAGCCTTTTACACCCGTCTTCTATGATGTTCCGACACAAAGCCTTTTACACCCGTCTTATATGACGTTCCGACACAAAGTCTTTTACACCCGTCTTCTATGATGTTCCGACACAAAGTCTTTTACCTCCGTCTTCTATGACGTTCCGACACCAAGCCTTTTACACCCGTCTTCTATGACGTTCCGACACAAAGTCTTTTACACCCGTCTTCTATGACGTTCCGACACAAAGTCTTTTACACCCGTCTTCTATGATGTTCCGACACAAAGTCTTTTACACCCGTCTTCTATGACGTTCCGACACAAAGCCTTTTACACCCGTCTTCTATGATGTTCCGACTCAAAGTCTTTTACACCCGTCTTCTATGATGTTCCGACACAAAGCCTTTTACACCCGTCTTCTATGACGTTCCGACACCAAGTCTTTTACACCCGTCTTCTATGACGTTCCGACACAAAGTCTTTTACACCCGTCTTCTATGATGTTCCGACACAAAGTCTTTTACACCCGTCTTCTATGATGTCCCGACACAAAGCCTTTTACACCCGTCTTCTATGACGTTCCGACACAAAGTCTTTTACACCCTTCTTCTATGACGTTCCGACACAAAGTCTTTTACACCCGTCTTCTATGATGTTCCGACACAAAGTCTTTTACACCCGTCTTCTATGACGTTCCGACACAAAGTCTTTTACACCCGTCTTCTATGATGTTCCGACACAAAGTCTTTTCCACCCGTCTTCTATGATGTTCCGACACAAAGTCTTTTACACCCGTCTTCTATGACGTTCCGACACAAAGTCTTTTACACCCTTCTTCTATGATGTTCCGACACAAAGTCTTTTACACCCGTCTTCTATGATGTTCCGACACAAAGCCTTTTACACCCGTCTTCTATGATGTTCCGACACAAAGCCTTTTACACCCGTCTTCTATGATGTTCCGACACCAAGTCTTTTACACCCGTCTTCTATGATGTTCCGACACAAAGTCTTTTACACCCGTCTTCTATGACGTTCCGACACAAAGTCTTTTACACCCTTCTTCCATGATGTTCCGACACAAAGTCTTTTACACCCGTCTTCTATGACGTTCCGACACAAAGCCTTTTACACCCGTCTTCTATGACGTTCCGACACCAAGTCTTTTACCTCCGTCTTCAATAACGTTCCGACACCAAGTCTTTTACACCCGTCTTCTATGACGTTCCGACACCAAGTCTTTTACCTCCGTCTTCTATAACGTTCCGACACCAGGCCTTTTACACCCGTCTTCTATGACGTTCCGACACCAAGTCTTTTACCTCCGTCTTCTATGACGTTCCGACACAAAGCCTTTTACACCCGTCTTCTATGACGTTCCGACACAAAGCCTTTTACCTCCGTCTTCTATAACGTTCCTACATAAAGCCGTTTACCTCCGTCTTCCATGTTCCGTCACAAAGCCTTTTATCTCCGTCTTCTATGACGTTCCGACACAAAGCCTTTTACACCCGTCTTCTATGACGTTCCGACACCAAGTCTTTTACCTCCGTCTTCTATGATGTTCCGACACCAAGTCTTTTACCTCCGTCTTCAATGACGTTCCGACACCAAGTCTTTTACCTCCATCTTCTATGACGTTCCTACATAAAGCCTTTTACCTCCGTCTTCTATGACGTTCCGACACAAAGCCTTTTACCTCCGTCTTCTATGACGTTCCGACACCAAGTCTTTTACCTCCATCTTCTATGACGTTCCTACATAAAGCCGTTTACCTCCGTCTTCCATGTTCCGTCACAAAGCCTTTTATCTCCGTCTTCTATGACGTTCCTACACCAAGTCTTTTACCTCCATCTTCTATGACGTTCCGACACCAAGTCTTTTACCTCCATCTTCTATGACGTTCCTACATAAAGCCGTTTACCTCCGTCTTCCATGTTCCGTCACAAAGCCTTTTACCTCCGTCTTCTATGACGTTCCGACACCAAGTCTTTTACCTCCGTCTTCTATGACGTTCCGACACCAAGTCTTTTACCTCCATCTTCTATGACGTTCCTACATAAAGCCGTTTACCTCCGTCTTCCATGTTCCATCACAAAGCCTTTTACCTCCGTCTTCTATGACGTTCCGACACCAAGTCTTTTACCTCCATCTTCTATGACGTTCCTACATAAAGGCGTTTACCTCCGTCTTCCATGTTCCGTCACAAAGCCTTTTACCTCCGTCTTCTATGACGTTCCGACACCAAGTCTTTTACCTCCGTCTTCAATGACGTTCCGACACCAAGTCTTTTACCTCCATCTTCTATGACGTTCCTACATAAAGCCTTTTACCTCCGTCTTCTATGACGTTCCTACATAAAGCCGTTTACCTCCGTTTTCTATGACGTTCCGACACCAAGTCTTTTACCTCCATCTTCTATGACGTTCCTACATAAAGCCGTTTACCTCCGTCTTCCATGTTCCGTCACAAAGCCTTTTACCTCCGTCTTCTATGACGTTCCGACACCAAGTCTTTTACCTCCATCTTCTATGACGTTCCTACATAAAGCCTTTTACCTCCGTCTTCCATGTTCCGTCACAAAGCCTTTTACACCCGTCTTCTATGACGTTCCGACACCAAGTCTTTTACCTCCATCTTCTATGATGTTCCGACACCAAGTCTTTTACCTCCGTCTTCTATGATGTTCCTACATAAAGCCTTTTACACCCGTCTTCTATGACGTTCCGACACCAAGTCTTTTACCTCCATCTTCTATGATGTTCCGACACCAAGTCTTTTACCTCCGTCTTCTATGATGTTCCGACACCAAGTCTTTTACCTCCGTCTTCTATGACGTTCCGACAACAAGTCTTTTACACCCGTCTTCTATGACGTTCCGACACCAAGTCTTTTACACCCGTCTTCTATGATGTTCCGACACAAAGCCTTTTACACCCGTCTTCTATGACGTTCCGACACAAAGCCTTTTACCTCCGTCTTCTATAACGTTCCGACACCAAGTCTTTTACCTCCGTCTTCTATGACGTTCCGACACAAAGTCTTTTACACCCGTCTTCTATGATGTTCCGACACCAAGTCTTTTACCTCCGTCTTCTATGATGTTCCGACAGAAAGTCTTTTACACCCGTCTTCTATGATGTTCCGACACAAAGCCTTTTACACCCGTCTTCTATGATGTTCCGACACAAAGCCTTTTACACCCGTCTTCTATGATGTTCCGACACAAAGCCTTTTACACCCGTCTTCTATGATGTTCCGACACAAAGCCTTTTACACCCGTCTTATATGACGTTCCGACACAAAGTCTTTTACACCCGTCTTCTATGATGTTCCGACACAAAGTCTTTTACCTCCGTCTTCTATGACGTTCCGACACCAAGCCTTTTACACCCGTCTTCTATGACGTTCCGACACAAAGTCTTTTACACCCGTCTTCTATGACGTTCCGACACAAAGTCTTTTACACCCGTCTTCTATGATGTTCCGACACAAAGTCTTTTACACCCGTCTTCTATGACGTTCCGACACAAAGCCTTTTACATCCGTCTTCTATGATGTTCCGACTCAAAGTCTTTTACACCCGTCTTCTATGATGTTCCGACACAAAGCCTTTTACACCCGTCTTCTATGACGTTCCGACACCAAGTCTTTTACACCCGTCTTCTATGACGTTCCGACACAAAGTCTTTTACACCCGTCTTCTATGATGTTCCGACACAAAGTCTTTTACACCCGTCTTCTATGATGTCCCGACACAAAGCCTTTTACACCCGTCTTCTATGACGTTCCGACACAAAGTCTTTTACACCCTTCTTCTATGACGTTCCGACACAAAGTCTTTTACACCCGTCTTCTATGATGTTCCGACACAAAGTCTTTTACACCCGTCTTCTATGACGTTCCGACACAAAGTCTTTTACACCCGTCTTCTATGATGTTCCGACACAAAGTCTTTTCCACCCGTCTTCTATGATGTTCCGACACAAAGTCTTTTACACCCGTCTTCTATGACGTTCCGACACAAAGTCTTTTACACCCTTCTTCTATGATGTTCCGACACAAAGTCTTTTACACCCGTCTTCTATGATGTTCCGACACAAAGCCTTTTACACCCGTCTTCTATGATGTTCCGACACAAAGCCTTTTACACCCGTCTTCTATGATGTTCCGACACCAAGTCTTTTACACCCGTCTTCTATGATGTTCCGACACAAAGTCTTTTACACCTGTCTTCTATGACGTTCCGACACAAAGTCTTTTACACCCTTCTTCTATGATGTTCCGACACAAAGTCTTTTACACCCGTCTTCTATGACGTTCCGACACAAAGCCTTTTACACCCGTCTTCTATGACGTTCCGACACCAAGTCTTTTACCTCCGTCTTCAATAACGTTCCGACACCAAGTCTTTTACACCCGTCTTCTATGATGTTCCGACACCAAGTCTTTTACCTCCGTCTTCTATAACGTTCCGACACCAGGCCTTTTACACCCGTCTTCTATGACGTTCCGACACCAAGTCTTTTACCTCCGTCTTCTATGACGTTCCGACACAAAGCCTTTTACACCCGTCTTCTATGACGTTCCGACACAAAGCCTTTTACCTCCGTCTTCTATAACGTTCCTACATAAAGCCGTTTACCTCCGTCTTCCATGTTCCGTCACAAAGCCTTTTATCTCCGTCTTCTATGACGTTCCGACACAAAGCCTTTTACACCCGTCTTCTATGACGTTCCGACACCAAGTCTTTTACCTCCGTCTTCTATGATGTTCCGACACCAAGTCTTTTACCTCCGTCTTCAATGACGTTCCGACACCAAGTCTTTTACCTCCATCTTCTATGACGTTCCTACATAAAGCCTTTTACCTCCGTCTTCTATGACGTTCCGACACAAAGCCTTTTACCTCCGTCTTCTATGACGTTCCGACACCAAGTCTTTTACCTCCATCTTCTATGACGTTCCTACATAAAGCCGTTTACCTCCGTCTTCCATGTTCCGTCACAAAGCCTTTTATCTCCGTCTTCTATGACGTTCCTACACCAAGTCTTTTACCTCCATCTTCTATGACGTTCCGACACCAAGTCTTTTACCTCCATCTTCTATGACGTTCCTACATAAAGCCGTTTACCTCCGTCTTCCATGTTCCGTCACAAAGCCTTTTACCTCCGTCTTCTATGACGTTCCGACACCAAGTCTTTTACCTCCGTCTTCTATGACGTTCCGACACCAAGTCTTTTACCTCCATCTTCTATGACGTTCCTACATAAAGCCGTTTACCTCCGTCTTCCATGTTCCATCACAAAGCCTTTTACCTCCGTCTTCTATGACGTTCCGACACCAAGTCTTTTACCTCCATCTTCTATGACGTTCCTACATAAAGCCGTTTACCTCCGTCTTCCATGTTCCGTCACAAAGCCTTTTACCTCCGTCTTCTATGACGTTCCGACACCAAGTCTTTTACCTCCATCTTCTATGACGTTCCTACATAAAGCCGTTTACCTCCGTCTTCCATGTTCCGTCACAAAGCCTTTTACCTCCGTCTTCTATGACGTTCCGACACCAAGTCTTTTACCTCCATCTTCTATGACGTTCCGACACAAAGTCTTTTACCTCCATCTTCTATGACGTTCCTACATAAAGCCGTTTACCTCCGTCTTCTATGACGTTCCGACACCAAGTCTTTTACCTCCATCTTCTATGACGTTCCGACACAAAGTCTTTTACCTCCATCTTCTATGACGTTCCTACATAAAGCCGTTTTCCTCCGTCTTCTATGACGTTCCGACACCAAGTCTTTTACCTCCATTTTCTATGACGTTCCGACACAAAGTCTTTTACCTCCATCTTCTATGACGTTCCTACATAAAGCCGTTTACCTCCGTCTTCTATGACGTTCCGACACCAAGTCTTTTACCTCCATCTTCTATGACGTTCCGACACCAAGTCTTTTACCTCCATCTTCTATGACGTTCCGACACCAAGTCTTTTACCTCCATCTTCTATGACGTTCCTACATAAAGCCGTTTACCTCCGTCTTCTATGACGTTCCAACACCAAGTCTTTTACCTCCATCTTCTATGACGTTCCTACATAAAGCCTTTTACCTCCGTCTTCTATGACGTTCCGACACCAAGTCTTTTACCTCCATCTTCTATGACGTTCCTACATAAAGCCGTTTACCTCCGTCTTCTATGTTCCGTCACAAAGCCTTTTACACCCGTCTTCTATGACGTTCCGACACAAAGTCTTTTACCTCCGTCTTCTATGACGTTCCGACACAAAGTCTTTTACACCCGTCTTCTATGACGTTCCGACACCAAGGCTTTTACCTCCGTCTTCTATGACGTTCCTACATAAAGCCTTTTACCTCCGTCTTCTATGACGTTCCGACACCAAGTCTTTTACCTCCATCTTCTATGACGTTCCTACATAAAGCCGTTTACCTCCGTCTTCCATGTTCCGTCACAAAGCCTTTTACACCCGTCTTCTATGACGTTCCGACACCAAGTCTTTTACCTCCGTCTTCTATGACGTTCCGACACAAAGTCTTTTACACCCGTCTTCTAAGACGTTCCGACACAAAGCCTTTTACACCCGTCTTCTATGATGTTCCGACACCAAGTCTTTTACACCCGTCTTCTATGATGTTCCGACACAAAGTCTTTTACACCCGTCTTCTATGATGTTCCGACACAAAGCCTTTTACACCCGTCTTCTATGATGTTCCGACACCAAGTCTTTTACACCCGTCTTCTATGATGTTCCGACACAAAGCCTTTTACACCCGTCTTCTATGACGTTCCGACACAAAGTCTTTTACCTCCGTCTTCTATGACGTTCCGTCACAAAGCCTTTTACACCCGTCTTCTATGATGTTCCGACACAAAGCCTTTTACCTCCGTCTTCTATGACGTTCCGACACAAAGCCTTTTACACCCGTCTTCTATGATGTTCCGACACAAAGCCTTTTACACCCGTCTTCTATGATGTTCCGACACAAAGTCTTTTACACCCGTCTTCTATGACGTTCCGACACAAAGTCTTTTACACCGGTCTTCTATGATGTTCCGACACAAAGCCTTTTACACCCGTCTTCTATGACGTTCCGACACAAAGTCTTTTACACCCGTCTTATATGACGTTCCGACACAAAGTCTTTTACACCCGTCTTCTATGATGTTCCGACACAAAGTCTTTTACCTCCGTCTTCTATGACGTTCCGACACCAAGTCTTTTACACCCGTCTTATATGACGTTCCGACACAAAGTCTTTTACACCCGTCTTCTATGATGTTCCGACACAAAGCCTTTTACACCCGTCTTCTATGATGTTCCGACACAAAGCCTTTTACACCCGTCTTCTATGATGTTCCGACACAAAGCCTTTTACACCCGTCTTCTATGATGTTCCGACACAAAGCCTTTTACACCCGTCTTATATGACGTTCCGACACAAAGTCTTTTACACCCGTCTTCTATGATGTTCCGACACAAAGTCTTTTACCTCCGTCTTCTATGACGTTCCGACACCAAGCCTTTTACACCCGTCTTCTATGACGTTCCGACACAAAGTCTTTTACACCCGTCTTCTATGACGTTCCGACACAAAGTCTTTTACACCCGTCTTCTATGATGTTCCGACACAAAGTCTTTTACACCCGTCTTCTATGACGTTCCGACACAAAGCCTTTTACACCCGTCTTCTATGATGTTCCGACTCAAAGTCTTTTACACCCGTCTTCTATGATGTTCCGACACAAAGCCTTTTACACCCGTCTTCTATGACGTTCCGACACCAAGTCTTTTACACCCGTCTTCTATGACGTTCCGACACAAAGTCTTTTACACCCGTCTTCTATGATGTTCCGACACAAAGTCTTTTACACCCGTCTTCTATGATGTCCCGACACAAAGCCTTTTACACCCGTCTTCTATGACGTTCCGACACAAAGTCTTTTACACCCTTCTTCTATGACGTTCCGACACAAAGTCTTTTACACCCGTCTTCTATGATGTTCCGACACAAAGTCTTTTACACCCGTCTTCTATGACGTTCCGACACAAAGTCTTTTACACCCGTCTTCTATGATGTTCCGACACAAAGTCTTTTCCACCCGTCTTCTATGATGTTCCGACACAAAGTCTTTTACACCCGTCTTCTATGACGTTCCGACACAAAGTCTTTTACACCCTTCTTCTATGATGTTCCGACACAAAGTCTTTTACACCCGTCTTCTATGATGTTCCGACACAAAGCCTTTTACACCCGTCTTCTATGATGTTCCGACACAAAGCCTTTTACACCCGTCTTCTATGATGTTCCGACACCAAGTCTTTTACACCCGTCTTCTATGATGTTCCGACACAAAGTCTTTTACACCCGTCTTCTATGACGTTCCGACACAAAGTCTTTTACACCCTTCTTCTATGATGTTCCGACACAAAGTCTTTTACACCCGTCTTCTATGACGTTCCGACACAAAGCCTTTTACACCCGTCTTCTATGACGTTCCGACACCAAGTCTTTTACCTCCGTCTTCAATAACGTTCCGACACCAAGTCTTTTACACCCGTCTTCTATGACGTTCCGACACCAAGTCTTTTACCTCCGTCTTCTATAACGTTCCGACACCAGGCCTTTTACACCCGTCTTCTATGACGTTCCGACACCAAGTCTTTTACCTCCGTCTTCTATGACGTTCCGACACAAAGCCTTTTACACCCGTCTTCTATGACGTTCCGACACAAAGCCTTTTACCTCCGTCTTCTATAACGTTCCTACATAAAGCCGTTTACCTCCGTCTTCCATGTTCCGTCACAAAGCCTTTTATCTCCGTCTTCTATGACGTTCCGACACAAAGCCTTTTACACCCGTCTTCTATGACGTTCCGACACCAAGTCTTTTACCTCCGTCTTCTATGATGTTCCGACACCAAGTCTTTTACCTCCGTCTTCAATGACGTTCCGACACCAAGTCTTTTACCTCCATCTTCTATGACGTTCCTACATAAAGCCTTTTACCTCCGTCTTCTATGACGTTCCGACACAAAGCCTTTTACCTCCGTCTTCTATGACGTTCCGACACCAAGTCTTTTACCTCCATCTTCTATGACGTTCCTACATAAAGCCGTTTACCTCCGTCTTCCATGTTCCGTCACAAAGCCTTTTATCTCCGTCTTCTATGACGTTCCTACACCAAGTCTTTTACCTCCATCTTCTATGACGTTCCGACACCAAGTCTTTTACCTCCATCTTCTATGACGTTCCTACATAAAGCCGTTTACCTCCGTCTTCCATGTTCCGTCACAAAGCCTTTTACCTCCGTCTTCTATGACGTTCCGACACCAAGTCTTTTACCTCCGTCTTCTATGACGTTCCGACACCAAGTCTTTTACCTCCATCTTCTATGACGTTCCTACATAAAGCCGTTTACCTCCGTCTTCCATGTTCCATCACAAAGCCTTTTACCTCCGTCTTCTATGACGTTCCGACACCAAGTCTTTTACCTCCATCTTCTATGACGTTCCTACATAAAGGCGTTTACCTCCGTCTTCCATGTTCCGTCACAAAGCCTTTTACCTCCGTCTTCTATGACGTTCCGACACCAAGTCTTTTACCTCCGTCTTCAATGACGTTCCGACACCAAGTCTTTTACCTCCATCTTCTATGACGTTCCTACATAAAGCCTTTTACCTCCGTCTTCTATGACGTTCCTACATAAAGCCGTTTACCTCCGTTTTCTATGACGTTCCGACACCAAGTCTTTTACCTCCATCTTCTATGACGTTCCTACATAAAGCCGTTTACCTCCGTCTTCCATGTTCCGTCACAAAGCCTTTTACCTCCGTCTTCTATGACGTTCCGACACCAAGTCTTTTACCTCCATCTTCTATGACGTTCCTACATAAAGCCTTTTACCTCCGTCTTCCATGTTCCGTCACAAAGCCTTTTACACCCGTCTTCTATGACGTTCCGACACCAAGTCTTTTACCTCCATCTTCTATGATGTTCCGACACCAAGTCTTTTACCTCCGTCTTCTATGATGTTCCTACATAAAGCCTTTTACACCCGTCTTCTATGACGTTCCGACACCAAGTCTTTTACCTCCATCTTCTATGATGTTCCGACACCAAGTCTTTTACCTCCGTCTTCTATGATGTTCCGACACCAAGTCTTTTACCTCCGTCTTCTATGACGTTCCGACAACAAGTCTTTTACACCCGTCTTCTATGACGTTCCGACACCAAGTCTTTTACACCCGTCTTCTATGATGTTCCGACACAAAGCCTTTTACACCCGTCTTCTATGACGTTCCGACACAAAGCCTTTTACCTCCGTCTTCTATAACGTTCCGACACCAAGTCTTTTACCTCCGTCTTCTATGACGTTCCGACACAAAGTCTTTTACACCCGTCTTCTATGATCTTCCGACACCAAGTCTTTTACCTCCGTCTTCTATGATGTTCCGACAGAAAGTCTTTTACACCCGTCTTCTATGATGTTCCGACACAAAGCCTTTTACACCCGTCTTCTATGATGTTCCGACACAAAGCCTTTTACACCCGTCTTCTATGACGTTCCGACACAAAGTCTTTTACACCCGTCTTCTATGACGTTCCGACACAAAGCCTTTTACACCCGTCTTCTATGATGTTCCGACACAAAGCCTTTTACACCCGTCTTCTATGACGTTCCGACACAAAGCCTTTTACACCCGTCTTCTATGATGTTCCGACACAAAGTCTTTTACACCCGTCTTCTATGACGTTCCGACACAAAGCCTTTTACACCCGTCTTCTATGATGTTCCGACACAAAGCCTTTTACACCCGTCTTCTATGATGTTCCGACACAAAGTCTTTTACACCCGTCTTCTATGACGTTCCGACACAAAGCCTTTTACACCCGTCTTCTATGGTGTTCCGACACAAAGCCTTTTACCTCCGTCTTCTATGATGTTCCGACACAAAGCCTTTTACACCCGTCTTCTATGACGTTCCGACACAAAGCCTTTTACACCCGTCTTCTATGATGTTCCGACACAAAGCCTTTTACACCCGTCTTCTATGACGTTCCGACACAAAGTCTTTTACACCCGTCTTCTATGACGTTCCGACACAAAGCCTTTTACACCCGTCTTCTATGATGTTCCGACACAAAGCCTTTTACCTCCGTCTTCTATGACGTTCCGACACAAAGCCTTTTACACCCGTCTTCTATGATGTTCCGACACAAAGTCTTTTACACCCGTCTTCTATGACGTTCCGACACAAAGCCTTTTACACCCGTCTTCTATGATGTTCCGACACAAAGCCTTTTACACCCGTCTTCTATGATGTTCCGACACAAAGTCTTTTACACCCGTCTTCTATGACGTTCCGACACAAAGCCTTTTACACCCGTCTTCTATGACGTTCCGACACAAAGCCTTTTACCTCCGTCTTCTATGATGTTCCGACACAAAGTCTTTTACCTCCGTCTTCTATGATGTTCCGACACCAAGTCTTTTACCTCCGTCTTCTATAACGTTCCGACACCAAGTCTTTTACCTTCGTCTTCTATGATGTTCCGACACCAAGTCTTTTACCTCCGTCTTCTATGATGTTCCGACACCAAGTCTTTTGCCTCCGTCTTCTATGACGTTCCGACAACAAGTCTTTTACCTCCGTCTTCTATGACGTTCCGACACCAAGTCTTTTACCTCCGTCTTCTATGACGTTCCGACAACAAGTCTTTTTCCTCCGTCTTCTATGACGTTCCGACAACAAGTCTTTTACCTCCGTCTTCTATGACGTTCCGACACCAAGTCTTTTACCTCCGTCTTCTATGACGTTCCGACAACAAGTCTTTTTCCTCCGTCTTCTATGACGTTCCGACAACAAGTCTTTTACCTCCGTCTTCTATGACGTTCCGACACCAAGTCTTTTACCTCCGTCTTCTATGACGTTCCGACAACAAGTCTTTTTCCTCCGTCTTCTATGACGTTCCGACAACAAGTCTTTTACCTCCGTCTTCTATGACATTCCGACACAAAGCCTTTTACCCCGTCTTCCACGTTCCGACCCTAAAGGCGCTACTTCTATCTAATCTAAGTTTGTTGATTTGGCTGACAACGTATACACACCAGATTAGGTAATTTACATAATCTTTTCATTAAAACTCAATTTATGAAACTTAACGTTCAAATACGTAACACTTCTTCATAATTTTTGTTCCTATTATCGTCGAACATTATTCATTTTTCATCTTTTATACCCGCTCAATCATACGCTTACCTTCAAATGTTTCTTAACATCGTTCACTTTGTACTAAAGCTTCTAACAATTTCTGATGAATTCTTTTCTTTAAATTTAAGATAACAGAACTGAAATATTAACACTGTTTACGAGTTTTGACTTAAAATAACGGTCTCAGAACCCAAGGTCAGAATGATCGTTCTAGAGCAATGGGAAACGTAACCTCCCGAAAAGGATCCTCTTCTGTTACTGTGAAAATTTCCTGAATCTATTAAACTACATGTTTCAAAACGGTTGCTCCAGACACATACGGTAATGGTGAATGTTGCCTCAACCTGGTGTATTGTCTCTGATTTCTTGCACAGGCTGTAATTTCTTTAGGATGCACCATCAGTACAGAAGATTTCTTAAGATAGACGACATCCCCAAAGGAAAAAGTACAGAGGTGTTAAATCTGGTGAACGTGCCGGGAACTCAAATGTACTCCTATACGGTGTCACTGCTGATTCTTGTCCAGAAAAGTCCGGACTCAAAATGTCCCATTCCGTTGATAGAAGAATCACACCATCTATAAAGTGATCATGTAAATGGCAAGGTAGCCATGTTTAACGTTCTCAGTTAACTGTCCATTTAATTAAGCATCACATTAACCACCTAGAGGACAGTGCACATTAGTACTTTACTCTCCGTTTGTATTGCCTATTGTCACAAATGAGGTCAATAGTTTCTACCAAACACGCTTTATTTATCCCTTAGGCTCACACCTAGAATTAAACACAACTGATCCGATAAATCGAAATCACAAATGAACTGCTGAATTACGGTACAGAAGTGAATTGCTGATTCACAATTTACAACTTAACTGGCCTTCAGTTCACTTGAATTGAATTGGAATCTGTTCATCTCAACTGCTACCTGCAACTGCCTACTAAACGACTGTCCATGGCCACTAGCTCCACATATAGGGCCCGAATACAAGCCGAACTTTATGGAAGACGGATCTACTCGAAACGACAAAAACGAAATTCTGGAGGAAAGAAATATCTCACAAGTACCATTCTTCTCTGGTAGACTGGCCATCAGCTGCACTTATGCCTAGATAGCCGAGCGAATATGTTATAACAATGTCTCTGAAACAGTTAACGCAACAAGTTATATAACGATAATTGCATGTTTGAGTACATCTAAATTTTAAGGTGATTCGATTTTTCCACTTGGATTGGAGGGAACTTCAAAGAATGTTTCCACAAAATTATGTTAAAGATTTTTGTCATGTAAATATATCATAGTATTCTTATTAACATAGTGTAAGCATTTTTGAAAAAAATTGAAAGAAATAGAAAATTGTCCACATACAAGGTTAACAATTGGGAATTTTCTTGAAATCTTGGAACATTTAGAAAACGCTGAATGAAGCTTAGAATTATGATGTTCACACACTTACCACGACCATTTTTTTAAATAATTATTTTTGGACTGTGAATGCAGTACCTTCTGCACGTGGTAGGCAGGGCCATATACAGATATCACAGGTCAATAAGACAAAGAATTTTGATTTTTATGGATAGTTGTTCGAACCGAGAATCACAATTAAAATAATTTTATATTGAGCATACAGTGACCATCACTCAGGCTTCGCCCGCCTCGGTAGCGTAGATGGTAGCATGTCTGCTTCACGTTCAAGAGGTCCCAAGTTCGAATCTCGGTCAGGGTGACTTACCTGGATACGGTTTTTTCTGGGGTAGCGTAGATGCTAGCATGTCTTCCTCACGTTCCAGAGGTCCCGAGTTCGAATCTTGGTCAGGATGAGTTACCCTGATAAGGATTTTTCCGGGGTTTTCCCTTATCCTGCAAGACGAATGTCGGTTAACTCTAAGCTCCATGGACCCCGGACACATTTGAGCATCGTTCCACCAATTTCATGCACCTTCCAATATGACTTAACGTTGGGGGACGTAAATTGCAAAATTACTCAGGCCTCGAGAGATTGGTACGGGAGTTGAAGAGATAAGTAGCGTTCTGGCCCAGCTTGAACAGCATAAGCTTAGAGGACAACTAAATTGTATATACAGTGATGGGGTGGGGCACTGCGATCTACGGGAGATCTGTTCCGGCTATCTAGGATTAAAAGGGGAATAGAAGACCACATGTTAAAGGCAAATTGAGCACAGAAACGCATTGAAATTTCTAGTTCTAGTGTCCTCAGGGAATACTTGTGCACACTAGGCACAATGAAACATAGAAATGCACCTGAATATTGAGAATGAAGCGAATGAAGGAAATGGTAGATGAGAAACTTCGCATCATCCGACTAATTTCCAAGGAAAACCACGATAAATCCAAGTTCAGAGAGGACTTTCACGAGAATTGCCTAGCGCACATGTTTAACAGCAAAGCAATTTCGGTAAGAAGTTACGTTCTTCCCATCTGACTTTCACAACCGGCACAAAATCGACGTTTCTACCTGTTTGTTTATTATACTTACCTTTAATTACGTGGTCGTTTAACGACGGATCAGTTAGGTTACATCTCGTCGAGGATATGTAGTGGACAATTAATCGCCTAATACTTTTATCGTGCTATCTAGCTTCTTCACGTGTCAGTAGAGGCCTTAGTATCCGGTAACTGCACATCTGCTTCTAAATGTAACGTGCAAATGGCAGTTTCGACATTTAGCCACACAGACCTTAGTGCTCGGTAACTCCATCTCTGCTACTATGACTGCCAACCCAGACACCCTTGGTGTCTAAGTGATGGATAGATGGCAACTCCAACACGTTTGCACATACGGCTTAGTACTACGTAACATTATATTTGATGGACAGATGCCAGGGGGCCTTAATGTTAGACAACTGTATCTCTGTTTCTGTGACAAACAATTCGACCGAATAACAACTGTGTTGATTGAATAAAAGTTGCTAAATTATTAGGTGTGTTTAAGGTGTATTTAGGTGTACTTATAATTAATTTATATAGTTTAAATACATAATTAACTTATCTACGGATAAATTAGTATAGACAACTATATCTCTGCCCAACTCTGTAGCGCAGGTGGTGGCGTGTTCTAATCACTTTCAAGTTGTCCCAAGTTTTAAGCTCGTTTAGGGTGAGTTAGCTACATAAAGACTTATCCAAGGTTTTTCTTTATCCTGAAAGATGAATGTCGGATAACGTTCAGCTCTATGGACCCTCGGCTTATATGAACATCAGTTAACCCAATATGACTTATCATTTCGGATAGAGTCAACATGAAAAATTCAATGCCATGGCTGGGATTTGAACCACGGATCTCCTGGTTTCCGTTCAGCCGCTCTTAACATTTGAGCTACATTGGCCAACGTACCGTCCTGACATTAAATTCTCCATTTGACTCATATATTTCTCCGGTAGACCACTAGGGGCTCTCGCATCCGAGATACACCGTTTGTGGCGACTTACTATTGTAAGTACTTGAGTCCCAGGCTTCATCATTTAACTTATATTATTTTAGATAATTGGTGGAAATAAATCATTTCTCCACACTAGCCGTACATAGGCTAAGATTCTTTATGGATAGAGTCAACATGAACAATTCAATGCCATGGCCGGGGTTTGAATCACGGAATTCCTGGTTTCCGTCCAATCGCTCTTAACCTTTGAGCTACCATGGCCAACGTGCCGTCCTGATATTTAATTCTCCATTTGACTCATATATTTCCCCGGTAGATCACTAGGGGCCCTCGCATCCGAGATACACCGTTTGTGGGGACTTACTATTGTAAGTAATTGAGTCCCAGGCTTCATCATTTAACTTATTATTTTAGCTAGTTAATAAAATTGTTAATTTCCATCAATTAACTAAAATAATAAAAGTTAAATGATGAAGCTTGGGACTCAAGTACTTAAGATAGTAAGTCGCCACAAACTGTGTATATCGGATGCGAGAGGCCCTAGTGATCTACCGGGGAAATATATGAGTCCAATGGAGAATTTAATGTCAGGACGGCATGTTGACCATGGTAGCTCAAAGGTTAAGAGCGACTGGACGGAAACCAGGAGATCCGTGGTTCAAATCCCGGCCATGGCATTGAATTTTTCATGTTGACTCTATCCATAAAAAATCTTAGCCTATGTACGGCTAGTGTGGAGAAATGATTAATTTTCATCAATTAACTAAAATGACTTATCATTGTCCAATATGACTTACCGTTGGAGGACGTTAAGAAAGAAAAAAGAAAAAATTAAATCTCTGCTTCTAATGCCTGTAGATACATTTAGGTGCCCTCCAGATATCTGCTTTCATTAACTGTGGATAAATGGCAGCTCATTCGCTACTGCCGTGAGTGTTCATCTTTAATATTGTTCTAGATCTAAGGTCGAACTTTAAGTCACAGTATTATATATCCAAACCGCGATCTTCGTTATTTTGTAACGAATATTCTAAATAAAGCTCTAAATATAACATTTTTTGAGTGCTGCTTCCACAACCTGCTATACAGATGTGAAGAAGGAAAACCAATATATCGGAATTCTCGTTTACGTCAGAAACGTACGGTGAGAAGTGTGTGTTTCACCTTTCCGAAGAAAATGATCCGTCACTTGGAAACATATGTTGTTGACTTAATAAACAACTGCTTGCTTCCTGTATCAAACTTTGATCCGGCTATCTCGCTTGTTTTATATTTGCATCCATCATCAATCATCGCACCCAGCTATGCATCATTTCTAGAAGGCCATGATATATAGAAGGCCGTGAAATACAAACGTTGTTTTGTAAACATGGCATTCTCTGGCAGAATTGATAAACAATTTTGAGATAAATTAATTTACACGCCCCAAACTGCTCTTTACACGAAAGTTTTTTTTATTTCAAAAATTGCTTTTAACGATTTGGATTAATGTACAATATACTTGAGCGATTTGCATGATAAATAAAGGCTCTGAACTCTTCTTCATTCTGAATTACTTTGTATCATTTTAAACCTTAAGAGACGAAGTCTTACCACAAAAAGCTCATTAAAGCACAATTAAATTGTGCCAAGGAGAACAAAGGAAGTGAAATTTAGCATTTTGTTTCCAGAAAGGAATGAATTGCAACAAGGAATTAGTTTAAGGATTCAAAAGCGACCAATTTGGTTCTTGCATGGATCTAAAAATTAAGGAGGGGCTGATGCAAGTATACGTTCATGTACCAGGAAAATTTCCTTTGGTCTCGAACAACATACACCTTGGAAATTAACTGTTCTATGATACTACTCGTGTGTGGGGCAAGGTTTGGATAGGCAGAGTCATTCTGAAAAATTCAATGCCATAGCCCGGATTTGACCACAGATTTCCCGCTTTCTGTCTGATTGGTCTTTAACCACTAAGCTAACATGGAAAAGTGCCAGCATGATACTAGATTCTCCAATTTACTCCCATTTTTTTCGGTGAACCACTAAATGTTCATATACGGAGGGCTCCGACTGCACACAAGGCAAATTTCTACTTGTTTTAAAGCATCCGACTGCACGTGGTGGTCATTCCTGCATTTTCCTTCCCAACTTTTTAGACTTAGGGCTCTCTATGAACGCTGGCCTATTTGTCATACACTGGTATGATTAAACATGCATAGAGTAATATGCATGCCCGTATTAGAACAGGCATTGTCAATAAGTTAAAATAGGTATGCAAGTCCTTTTGGCTTCTCATAACTTGCAGAGAAGCGCTGGAATTCATTGCTCTATAAAAACACACATGTTGAGTACATCATTTTATAAACAGCGCGCCATCTTATACACCTGGGACATTCGGCAGTCGTTAACAGTGCTACCAGCTCTATAACATATAGCCACATTTGTTCTCGAAACAAGTGAATAACATTGTTTACTAGTGGTTTAACTTCTACTACTTACAGGAGAAAGACGCGCAAGCATTTGCCGTATTTGTGGTATATCCGCTGGCGCGCCTTTGGCCTGTTTACCCTTGACAAGCTGGCGCACAGTAGGTCTGTTTACAATTCAGTACCTCGCGCGCAGTTAGGAAAGATTTCACCCTTTCGTGCGCAGTTGGTACCCACCCGTCATACATATGAGACAACTACATTAATGGACACTTAAAAGTCTAAGTTATTTAAGTTCTGGGTCTTATGGTTTAGGTCTCTATCAGGTTAATTGATGGAAAATAATTGTTCTTTCACAGTAGCTTTGTGGAGGGCAAGGTTTGAAAATGTAGAGTCAGACTGAAAAATTCAATTTAATAGCCAGGATTTGAACCACAGAATCTCGGTGTCCATGATTCAAATCTCAACTATGGTAATCAATTTTTCAGTCTGACTCTACCTTCACGAATATACCACCATCTTTCAAGCGGAAATGTGTGTCACTTTGACGTGTATGTAAGGTTAGCAGTCTAAAAGTGGACACATTGCTATATTTATGAAGTAGCTGTAAGGAATCTTGAAGAAGAGAATGTATCAAACCTCAGGGAGTATATGGATAATGCTAACCAAACACAATTCGGTAGAACTGATGTAGGGGTCATAGATAAACAAAATTCTTGGTAATCAAAGGGCTGACGATTTGGCAAAGGAAGTTATAAAGGATCCCTTTATTGGTTCTGAACTCAGAATTGGACAGGAAAAGACCAGGAAGAAAGGTAATGAGCACTGGAACTCATTACATGGTCACACCTACAGTCAATTTTTTTTACACTGGCATTGCAACTTCAGTTCGTCTGGTTTATCTTGAAACACGGAAATTAGAGAGAAAGAGAGAGAGAGGAGAGAGAGAGAGAGAGAGAGAGAGAGAGAGAGAGAGAGAGAGAGAGAGAGAGAGAGAGAGAGAGAGAGAGAGAGAGAGAGAGAGAGAGAGAGAGAGAGAGAGAGAGAGAGAGAGAGAGAGCACTGTTACCCGCGCTGTTAACCCATGACTGCATAATCCCACATGGCATCACTTATTTGTGCAGTTTGTCTGGTTTATCTTGAAAATGGGAATTAGAGGAAAAGAGGGGGAGAGAGAACGCATTATTGCCGCGTAGGTGACCCATGACTGCTTAATCCCACATCACTTCCATGCAATATTCCGATTGATTCCGCGTGATTATATTGTAGTATCCCTTTAATACTTTCAAGAGCAGCCTCTTAAAGACTACTGGTAGATGGCGGTAGTATACCGCCCCTCAGAGAGATTTTGGAGAGTCACTTTCTTCTAAACTTATGATGAAATTGTCCAAAATATCAATTAATCCGTCTTTTCCCCAGTACATCTTTTCTACCTCCTTCAATGGCTTGTGTCCATATTAGCTCGATAGCATTCATATTACAATGACACGAGGTAAGTTATGTTCATTTAATTCAGCTGTGGGGTCGATTGCATACAGTTTGAACTTATCTTTATTTCTCTTAATTATCTCGTAGAACACCGGTTTTGACACCATATTTCCCTTATTGCCAGATTTTACTGTCAATATAAAGCACTGTTTGTAAATAAGCAAGCCCTGTATTGGTTGCAGCACCTGTAGCTGTCTGACGGAGACTAGGCAGTCACGGGTAGCAGTGGCAATGCTTTTACGAAACGTTTCACCCCTGTCACGTTTGTCAAAGGGACGGGTAATGGACATGCCTCAAGTTAAACCAGAAGAACCTTAAAGTATTGTTATATATAAAGGAAAATCAGCTCCTATCAAGTGATTTACTCCACGTAGGGAAGATATTGTGATGTCTCTGATTGGCTAGAATCGATTCCTAATGGACGAAAGTGGTCAGTAAAGCGTAGAGGTTCCACTCCCATTAGTACTGGATCCGTAGGACCAAAGACCCGGGCCTCCTTCTACCCAGAAGCGATACTCCGGGGCACTTTCCATAGAGCAATATCTGATTTCTCAAAAAGCCCCCCTGCTGAGCACAACGTCAAGACGTGATGGAAGTGGATACGCCACTTACGCGCGTCAACCCCGCAGGGAAGACTACCGGATGACTGCCGGAAACCTCGGTGGGTGCCTGGTGATCTAGCACACTTGTACTAGCTCTGCAGGCTAGTACCCGGGACTTATAAGGCAACCCTCTATCCCCTCCGGGCGGCCGTAGTCTGCCCAGAGGTACCCAATTCCCCGTGGGTGTCGGGAACACACTGCCCTCTCGAGTCCAACCCAATCCGAACAACTCCCCTACAGGAGGGGTTCGGCAGTCCGGCCCGAGGTTCCTCTAGTAACGTCAGAGGTACCACGAGTGCTAGTGGAGATGCAGCAAACTCTATGCCCGCCTCTGTATAATAGGTGGTAACGTATCTGCCTCATATTCAGGAGTTCCCGATTTGAATTTCGGCCAGGATAAAGGGATATTTCCTTTATTCTTAATGACGAATGTTGGGTAACTCAACGGTCTCTGGGCTCATTTGAGCATAATTGCATGTACCGTTCTACTTGACGACATTGGTGGACGTATTTGTTTTAAAGGTGAGTTCTGGTCGAGGTAATGACGGTTGTAGTCGCTGGAGTAGAGCAGGCTGGATAGCTTCTATAGGAATGAGTAGAGAAGTTCATATGAATATCTAAAACCATATTGAAACCATATTTCAAAGAAGGAATTTTGGGGAAATGTTTTATTGAGAAAATATTTATTTACAATTTTTCTGTTGAATAAGAAAATTAGGAATACTAGTTATTCTGAAGTATTTTATAAAGGAACTTCATCTCCATAGTAGTGAGTATCAATAGAATTTTTCAAAATGTAACAGTAACTTTTAGTAAATTAGTTTTGGAAAAAGAAATTAGATACTTCGGCTCACAGTAATAGAATCTTTTGAACTGCTACGCAGTATTGGCATAGGGTAGATGAGGTATGCTTAAATACTTTAGAGCCTATCTTGGTGTAAGTAAAAGACTCGATTTGATTAATTTGAGAAGCGAGGAGGGGGAATTTACAGTCATCTTGTCTGAAAATGTGTTTACCCAGCTAAGTGATTATTCGAAGGGATGTAAATTTACTCTCGATTCTTTCTTTCACGACGCATGCGCACAAACACGCGCCCTCACTCCACATGCAGAAATTGAGTTTACAGGATCCAGTGGTTTTTATCCCCTCTTCTCACCCTGCCCCTTTGAGACTGCTTTAAACAAGTTTTATTACAGGATGTTCTAAAAACTTCCCATCTCAAACATAATTTAAACATAACAGCAAGAGTTGAAGGAAATTCCTAGCTTCTCTGAATGATATATTCTCTGAGGATATGAAAGAGAGAGAGAGAGAGAGAGAGAGAGAGAGAGAGAGAGAGAGAGAGAGAGAGAGAGAGAGAGAGAGAGAGAGAGAGAGAGAGAGAGAGAGAGAGAGAGAGAGAGAGAGAGAGAGAGATTGAGAGAGAGAGGTAACGTGTTAGATACAAAAACTAAGAAGTTATTAACACAATCCGCAACTCCGCTCTAGTTGTTAGAAAATAGAGGAGTTCTGCTCTCACACCTCTTTCACTGTCTGGCTTTAATATTCTCTAACATAAGCCTGTATGTAGAGTTATTACATTAAAACAAATGAATTCTATATCCATCCTTTCAAATAAAAATGCCTGAAGAGATAAAAAAAAAAACTCTAAAATGGTGCGTATGTGTGTATATTTGAATCTGTGGACTCCAAAATTATTGGAGCCATTTTGATAAAGCGAAAAATTTGATAAATTTTACACGTAAACAGCATTTGTTTATATTTTTAAAAAACGTGCGTGTATATTTTTTTAACTTACGTCCTTCAACTTTAAGTAACATCGGACGATGAATGCAATGAGTGAAATGATGTTCAAATGAACCCAAGGTCTATAGAGCTTAGAGTGATCTGACATTCATCTTTCAGGATAACGCAAAACCCCAGAAGAAACTTATCTACATAAGTCAACCTAACAAAGAGTCTAGGATTAGGATTAGGAGTCCACTACGGAGGGGATTCGGTACGTAGGCCACCATGCTGGGCACATTATGCCTATCATCTCAATTGGGGCATCCCAGGGAGGAAGGATGAGGTGTGAGGAGACAGAGGACGGCCGACCCAAGAAGCCACGACAGTGCAGAGGGGAGGGTTCCTACAGACTTCCCCCGACAGGCAGGGACAACGGGCACGTTCCCCTACTGCGGGACGGCAACGAGGCCAGCAGCCCAACCTCAAAGTTCCCTGGCTGGCGGTCCAGAAATGGCCCCAGCAGAGGCGCGGAGACCAGTGACCCACCTTACCGGAGGAGGTAGTACGAGGGCTGTTCAGTAAAGGAAGATCATAATTTTTATGGCCATTATTTTTCGCACTAAAATACAATGAAACAAACACGCCGTAGTAGATTCATTGTTGGTACTCCTGGTTCCCGCCTGTGAGAACCAGGTAAGTTCACATATGTTCAGTATCGCCTACCGCTGCAATCAAGATAACGTGCACTTAAAGTTGATGTTAGAGGAAGATCCAGAGTTTCTTTCAAACGTAATCACTGCTGATGAAACTTGGCTACATCATTTTGAACCTGAGAGCAAACAGCAAAGCTCAGTGTGGAAATCTCCTTCATCACCAACTTCCCAAAAAGCAAAGGTGGTTGCTTCTTCTGGGAAAGTTATGGTCATCTCATTCTTTGATATTCATGGAATGGTTTATCAGCATGTTGTACCTGCACACACATCAGTAACTGGACAATACTACAGGGATATCCTGAAAATATTGCAAGTCCATATCGGGCGCAAAAAATCACATTTCCGCGAAGCAGGCTGGATACTGAACCACGATAGTGCGCGGCCACATATTGCCAATGTTGTTGCTGAATATCTTGCAAAAATCAACGTGAAGTGCATCACTCACCCCCCCCCCCCCCTATAGCCCGAATTTAGCTCCATGTGACTTTTTCTATGCCCTAACTTGAATCAACGCCTTCGTGGGAGACATTATCCATCATCAGAAGCAGTGATGAAGGCTACGGAAGCGATTTGGAAGGATCTGTCAAGAATGGTTTCCAGCATGTCTTTGAAGACTGGCAGAAACGCTGGGACAAGTGCATCTCATTCAGGGGAGAGTATTTTGAGAAGGACCATCAAAATTATGAGGATGAGTAAAGGAACGTTTTCAAAAAAGAAATCGTGATCATTCCTTATTGAACAGCCCTCGTATTTTACCTCCGAGCATATCATCCTGCCATGCACCGCCGAGGCACACGCTGACACTTCTACCCTGAAAGAGACCACCAGATGAGAGATGATATAAAACGATAATGAAGATGAAATGTAGGCATAGGAAATTATCCCAGCAGCATGCGCCTAACCAGCCGGGAAAGCTCCCGAAGAAACTATGGGTCAGGTAGGTCGGTCAGAATAATCTATCCCGGGCCTCCCGAATGCGGGCGACAGACGAAACCGCCTGAGCCATCCCGCTCGGTAACAAAGATTCTAACTCGGGACCTCTTAACTGGAAAGAGCTATTTTATAAATTTTGCAGTTCAAATTATTTTGTTATAAAATATTATTTTTTTAATTTTACTACATTTTACGTCATAACTTTTTTATTATTCTTTGTAATACTTTAAATGTTATTGATATTTAATTCTGGAGGGTATGTATTTTCAGTCTTATCCAGATATGGGAGACGTAACGCATGTTAGTTATTCCAACCACTTCGTCTATCATTATAATTCTAAGTTCGTCTCTGTTAAGGCTGGGTTCTCCCCCATACACGCATATAAGTAATTCAAAAAGAAAGGTGCTTGCTTGTATGCGTAAGGTTTGGCCCCCTGGAGCACTGAAAAAGCGGCAGCTGATTCTATACCGCCTTCTTAATTTTAAATAGCAAGACTGTAAATGAGTTAACAGCTGAACGTCGCAGCGACCGAGTTTCAAATTACTTTTTCATGGAAAGACTGAGCGTAGAACGACAGAGATGGGAGATGTGACCTAGTTAAAACAGATGAGGACAAAAAAAACGAGGGGGGTTGAACAATCTACGTACTTGAATAGACGTTTATAACCTTATGAAAGGTGAAATGTATTTTTAAAGAATTCGAACCAAAACCTGTTCATGGAGATCTCCCAGATGGCTTTGTGAAAGGAGAAGAGAGGATATCCCGAAGGAAATTCCACCCCTTCAGTCTGCACGTTACACGGAAAGAATTTCGCCAGTTTTATTTTAGTGAAAATATATTTTACGTTCCTAATTTAAATATAAAATAGGGTCTGTCAAAAGAATATTGCAGCACTGTACAGGAACAGAGATTTCTGAAGCAAGGTGGATCAGAAGTTTCGAGAGATTCTCTAAGGTTACGGAACAGGAAGCAGCAGCGGTGTTAACTGGGATTTTAACCCTGGATCTCTGTCGAGTTGTGCGACATGAAGGAGTAAAGACAGATAGCTGTGGCTGCCGCGTTACTGAACTTCATCGAGTGAGAACCGACTGTTATAAAGCGTTACATTAAAAATGTGTTAAAGTTGAATTAACTTTAAAATTTGGTATATTCCATATAAGGGTTGAGTAAAAACTATGGAACAATGCTTATAGCTTTGTTATGGAGAAGCTGTACGTTATCAATACGATTTCATATTACTATGATTGTGAATAGGGCGTGATTTTTCTTAATGACATTTTTTAAAATGTTTATGGTCCTCAAGTCGCGGAACGTAAATATAGATGTTTCTGCCGATCTGCAATGTAAATTTATTAGGATGTATTACACACATAAAATTTAAACCCAGAAAACATTCATAACAAAATCAGTGGTGCTGTGTTGTAACACATAATGAATTCACTTCAAAAAGATGCCCAAAATAGCCTCAATTTACTGCCAAACAATGCCAAAGTCTGTCTTTGAAAGTAGTTAATGCTTCCGGCAACAATGTTCGCCTGAACAACTGCATTTCTTGCCCAATTCTTCACCTTAGCTATTCAAGATCTCTTTGTCGGTCCTTGTAATACCTCCAGTTGAAATTATCCCCACAAGAAAAAGTCTAAGAGGTTCAGGTCAGAAGATCTTGGTGGTCATATAGTTCTTCCTCTTCTTTCAATTCATCTTCCTGGAAATTTCTTGATTTGGGAAAATGATCATTTGCCTTCCATAAGTTGCTGGCGAATAGATAAATGTGTGCTTTCTTCCATGAAAATAAAACATCAAAAGTTTTATCACCATCTGTAACTCATTTTGGCCTTCCAGACATTTGCCTTCCAGGTTCATTGAAATTTTTCAAAATTTTGCTTACCGTAGGCTGAGTAATCCTTCGTACAGGATACATTTCATTAAACAAGACGCAAACCACGTGTTGGGTCCTCCTCCTATAACCATGCACAATCATCATTATTGTGACTTTGTAGGTTCGTAGAGTTAACAGTCCAATTTGACGAAATTCTAAATGTTCTTATTTCCGTAGAAATACACTGCTCAATTCTCACAACAATACATCAGATATACACAGTCTACCAAGGTAGATGACAATAACAATCAGCTCTCGTTACGCAACGTTTGTTCACAGCTGTTTAATGTTTACTCACGACTCTTGGCGAGTCGTTGCTCTCTTAAATAACTCATTGATAAATTCGAGAGGTCTCTGGAACAAATAAGAAAACAACATTTCTCTGTCAATCAAGATATAACTAGAACCTTCCAAACGTGTAATCCTATCTTTGCCGGCAAGTCCTTTATCTTAGCGATACATTATCCATTTGTTGTTTATCTGCGCTATCGTTATTTGCCGGCTCTTTGTGTACACTAGCCGCGCTATCGTAGATAACGGCTTCGCGACATTATTATTTCAATTCCTTGTCTTTGTGTAAGTTCTGACATGACTAATTACCTTCAAGAAGATTTTGCTGTGAAGTGACCATTGTCCTTATTAGCTTAGCTTTTGTCTGTATTTGTTCAATCCAAAGCCGCATATTGCAGTAGCCTACTGTATTTTTTAATTCAAAACCCATTCAATTTGAAGCAATGAGGCGTTTTCTATTGCTTAGTACACATGCAGTAAGGTCGTAAAGTTTAATTAATTGACATTTCAAAGAATATTTGTTTTTAATTTCTGAGACTTGGGGATTAGAGGAGTAAAAAAAAAGAAAAAAGGCATTTAAAAAAAACTTACACCTTTTATTTGTAATCATAGTAATGTGAGGGAATGTTAATATCTTACAGTTTTTCTAAAAAATATCGCTTTATGGAGTTGCAACAGCGGGGTTAAGGTATTGTTTCATACTTTTTAGTCACCTAGTATGTACACGACTGCAGTGGATGAAAGAATTTCTTGCAGAGTGTTAAAATGGATATATAGCATGTAGACATAAATGTAAGAGCTCAAGCAGGAGTGGCCATATTAGTACATAAACATTTAAAAAATATATATTACATCTTATCAATGGATAAATGAAAGAATAACAACAGTACGAATAAAATTGAAACAGGTAACATGACCGTTATAGGAGTATATGCAGCTGAAGAAGGTAGAAGAATAGAGTCAGACGCATTTTATAATCCGCTTCAGAAGGTAATGGATGGTATAAATAAAATGATTATTTAGTAATAGCTGGAGATCTAAACGCCAGAATTGGAAACGCACCGATACAAAATATTGTGACTTTGTGGGTTCGTGAAATTAAAAGTCCAATTGTACAAGCTCAAAATGTTCTTTATTTCCACCGAATTACAGTTGGAACACTTGCTGATTACACCGAATTACGTAGCGCACACAATTACAATTCGCCAGTTCGGCTGCCACAGGTCCACTATACTCTCACAATTACGTACAACTCCTCTGATACGCGCACACAGTCTTCCAGTCCGTTCACTAGCACGGCGCTCCTCCGGCTGCTCGCCAAGAACTCACTCGACTCGCCCACTGCAGCCCTTATATTGGGAGATCGCTGTTTCTGGAAGTCTCGCGGTACAGTGGATCATGCCTACTGTTCCAGACGGCAGAGTGAGGGGAAAGAGATGGCTAGTGATGTTTTTCCAACCATTCCCTCGTTAGCGCTACAAGACAAATGGGTAGGCTTGGCCGAATGCTTCCCGTCACTCACTCAGTCGTCAGTTGGTCGTGACTTCCGATAATTGGGTGACAGTATAAAAGGCAATAATGGAGAACAAATAGTGAAATACAAAGTTTGATAAATTTCTCAAGTTATAATAATTTGAGAATAACAAATTTATTCTTTCGCCATAAAGATATACACATGTATACTAGAACAGAGAGAGGTTCTTGTTCACTCATAGATTATATCATCGTAAATTAAAAAAATGAAAAACTTAAAAATGGATACAAGGGTTTTTAGAGGAAGTGATGTACATACATATCATTTTCTGCTTACAAGTAAAATTTGATTGCAAACAAAATGGTATGGACAATGGAAAAAATTAACAATACCATCTAAAGAAGAACATTATAAGGTACATCTCTTAGAAGAAGAAAGTTTAAGAGATTTATATAAAAAAGGATAATAAGCAATATGAGACAACATGAGATATATAAAGAAAATGTTGAAGAAGAATGGATCATCATAAACAATATCGAAGGAGAGGCAGCATTTCAAACTTAAGGTACTGAGAAAGCAGGCAAGTAGAATAAGAGACTAAGAATATGGAACGCTGAAATACAAGAATTAATAAAAGAAACACAAGATGCATTTACAGTACTTGAATGACAGATCAGAACAAAATAGAATGAATTATAATAAGGTAAGAGCAGAAGTTAAAGGATATACAAGGAAACTAAATAGAGAACACTGGGACAAATACATAGCAGATCTAGAACATAACCTACATGGCCGCCAAGATAAAGTTTATAAATTTATTATAAACCTAAATTCAATGGAAAAAGTCAAAGCAAATATAAAAATAATTAAAAATGAAGATTTAGAGGAATATTATAAAAATCTCTGGAACACAGGAGATAAAAATGGGAAATAGATAAATTACACAGAGCAGAATTAGACCGGTTAGAAGTAGAAGAATTAATGGAAAGTATAGCTAAAAGTAGGAATAGGAAAGCCTGCAGAATAGATAATATTAATTTAGAATTAATTAAATATGCTCCTAAAGAATTACGTGACAGATTTCTGTATCTGTATAACAAGTGTTGGAAAACAAAAGGAATACCGCAAGAATGGACGATAGCGAAAGTGATATCAATATTTAAGAAAGGGGAAAGAACAAGGCCTGAAAATTATAAGGGTATTAGTTTATTGTGTGCTGCCTACAAAATATATGCCAAAATAATAAGTACTCACTTAAACAAAATAACAGATGCAATACTCCTAGAAGAACAAACTGGTTTTAGAAAAGGAAGAAGCACCAATGACAATGTTTTTACTCTTAAACAAATAATAGAAAAACGACGAGAACAAAATTTAGAGACGTACCTGCTATTTATTGACTATTATAAAACTTTAAACAAAGTATCACGAATGATACTGTGGAAAATTTTAAATAATAGAGGCATACCTTTACGACTAATTGAAGTTATAATATGTATTTACATTGACACAAAAATAAAAATAAATAAAAGAGAACCAGTAAATAGTTAATGGTGGCGTAAGACAAGGTTGTCCTTTATCAACCGCACCTTTTAATTTGTATGTTGACGAAATAGTAAGGATTTGGTCGAATAAAGTCAATGGAGGCATTAATGTATCAGGAGCTAAATTGAAAACTATGTTGTATGCATATGTTCAAATAATAATGGCCACAAATGAAGATGACCTGCAGAAAATGCTGTATAGTCTAGATAAAATTGCTACAGAATATGGAATGAAAATATCATCAAATAAATCCTAAACCATGGTATTTAAAGGAATTAATCCAGTAAGATCAAAAATAGTGTTAGATAACATAATAATTGGGCAGAAATCACACTTTAAGTATTTAGGATGTAATGTCTCGTACCAAGGGGAAGCTGATATAGTAGAGAAAATAAATACATTTAACTATGTAACAGGCACAATAAAAAGAACATTAAAAAATAAAGCAATAAAGGACTCTATAATAAAACTGTACAAAACAATGGCAATATCAACTCTGATCTATGGATCAGAAACATGGGCAGTAACAAAAAGAAATAGTACGAGAATACAGTCATCAGAAATGAAATTCATAAGAGCAATAGCTGGAAGCCCAAAATTGATAAAAACGTAGAGGATGAATAATAACAGAATACCAAAAATAGCCTTAAACTATAAACCTATAGGAAAAAGAAGCCAAGGAAGACCGAAGAAAAGATGGGCAGACCAATTTGGAGCCGGAACGGGTTAAACAATCCAAAGCGATGAGGTAGAAGAAGAAGAAGAAGAAGAAGAAGAAGAAGAAGAAGAAGAAGAAGAAGAAGAAGAAGAAGAAGTGTTAAAATGTTGGTACAGAGGAAAGAGGGAGATATACTAGCAGTTTGTACGGTACACCAAGAGAGTAAAGGTTTGGCAATAACTGGAACAGGTTCGAAAAAAACGGATGTAAGACTTTGGTTACAAGAGGTAAAGAACAGCCATAATTTTGGAAACAAGTGAGAAAATGAGAAGAGGATTTCTAAAGACAGAAGATGCGGGGAAGTATAGAAAACAAAAAGAAGTCGTTGAAATTTTACAGTGAAATAAATATGGAGATGTGTAATAAGAAAGGAAATACGCGGTTGAGAACGGATATATATTCTTAGGTCACTCTAAAAGAAATGGCACAGGGTTATGTGAACTGTGGAAGGTGAGGATAGCTTAGAACATTATTAAACTAGTGGAAAAGTTAAGAAATGTAGTGAAGGAATCTGTGAAAAGAAAAGGAACAATATGGAGGGAAATGTAGTTGCATTGAAAATATTAACGAGTAAGGACAGGAAAATAAGAAGTCGAGGAAATAACTAACAAAAGTAATCAAGGAACAGATGAAGTTAATTAAGGAGAAGAAGACATCGAGAGGGTGGGGAGATAAAGTAAATGGATGTAAACACAAAGGGAAGTACATTGCTAAAGTAGCCATTGGTGAGTTTTGGAATATTATAAATTTCACAATAAATTTCAATTTTAAACAATCTTTCTTGTCTATTTATTAGTCACGAAGGTTCACTGTTATCAGTGATGTCCTCCAAGTGGTGACGGTCATGAGTAGGAAATTTGGTTAATTAGCATAACAATATTAATGTGATAAGGTGGTAGTTATCTATATGTTAGGTTTTTGTGTAAGGTGATATCAAAAACCCTCACACGATCTTGATAATTACTTGGCGTGCCCAAGTTTATAGACATGGTCACCATTTACTTGAATACGAAGATAGATATGTAAGAATAGGTGTAGAAAGGACTTCAAAGGTTAGATGAGAGTTTCATTGGCCAGAAAATATTTGTTATTCTGTATGAAATGCTTGTCGAGGACACTTTATTCCAAAAAATAAACTAAAACGGCTTGTAGAGGCAATTTATTATTCATCTGGTTAGGAACCTATGTCCGGTAAAGTACCGTGTCAATGTAAAATAAGTTTGAAGATCGAATGGTAATGTCGCGAATTTTTGTACTGCTGCCTATGCTATACAAATAACTTACAATACATAACAACTCACTATGCTGCTCGTTCAATTCCTTCTCTCCCTCCCCCACTACTTACATAGATGAGTAACCTAGCAACATTGTTTGAGGAAACGTACAGGATCGAGGATCGGTGGGGGAATTAGGTTTGCAGTAACATACACATGTTAAGCTTTCTTGCATATATTTAAAGTTAAAGAATTGTATATAACACATAAAGCACAAGGATTCAGAAAGTTGAAAAGGAAAGGTTCCATTGATCGTCCCTGACGTGACAATGATAATAATTCTATAATCATATACGAGTAAATACCCACGATCACACTGAAACCTGAGTGAATCGACACTTGGTTTCAGAATACCAGCACTTTGCCTAACAAGCAAACCATCAAAACATATATTCAGCAAAACAGACCCCTTTTGATTTTTGACACATTCAACTATGGTATGAACACAAAAGAGGTTTCAGTTCACCTTTACTAATGGCTCAGAAGAAATATCCAGTGATTGTTTTATTAAACTTAGTTCCCAAAACCCCTCTCAATAAAGCGCGAGTAAAACCCAAATAAATGTTTGAACTAAATGGTCTGGAATTTTCTCACCCAGCACGTAATTAACACGGATGAAGCAGTAGGCCCTTCCGACGTCTGGAATTTTCCTGGTACCAATGCTACTTCCGAAGTAACTCACACTCTTGTGGACTCTCATATCCTAGTCACCTTTGTGACTGATTCCCAGCTGTGATTCCTGTACCGGGTGAACTCTCGTCGTGACTGAATGCCCGTACTGGACGAACTGGTGCGGTGACTGCCTGCCCGTACATGGCGAACTCTCATCGTGACTGACTGCCTCTACTGGGCGATATGATCCTTGGAGCCAAGAGTCAAGAGCCAAGAACAAGTGCAGGTCACCCGGGTCCTCCCGGGCGGAGGGTAACACGCCACGGTACCTATCCACTGTGCGGATTTACCCGTGTGGTATGAAAGGCGTAGTCATATGCGCGAGCTTGCGTGTCGTTGTTTAAGATGGCGCGGTTGGTCTCTACTGATGCTTCTGGTGCCAGGGTGTACTTCCGAAGAAGGGGGACAGTGCCCGTTCCACCTCGCTTTGGGCGGTCGCTAGCGATCTGTCAAGCAGAGGAGGGAACCAGAAGCGAGAGGCCAGATGGAGTGTGGTTTGTAAGGTTAGATTTTTCAGGACGGTCGCGCGCTCTCGGGCGCGGCTGCAAGTGTCACCCTTCCAGCCGCGACAAAGGTGCGGCGTGACCCTGCGGTGATTGAGGATGAAGGAGGAGAGGCAGACTTTACCACCCAAGGGCAATCTTAGGGAGGCGTTAGTTCCTCCGTCTCCCGGGGAGACGGTGGTCATATTGATCCAGTGTGTTCACCAGCTGGTTAGGGCGAGGAGTGACCTTGGCATACAACGTCCGCGTTCGTTCACGCACGACGTCCTCAACGTAGGGTATGCCAGATTGGGTGTGTAGGAAGTGTGATGGGAACCTGCGGTCGGTACCGTAGATCATCCTTAAAGCCCTGTTCTGCACGGCCTGCAGCCTGCGGAGGATGGTATGAGACACGGAGCCCCAGACCTCGCATCCATACAGGATCAGAGGCGGAACGATCGCACGATACACCCTCAGTTTGTGTCGGATGGGCATAGTTGAACGGAAAATGTGTTATAGTTGCCAGAGCGCAGCGTGGCCGAGGCCGGCCTTTGCCCTGACATGCGGAGTGACATGCGGTCCAGTTGGATTCCCAGTATTTGGCGGATCACACCCAGGGGATTCTTCTCCGCCGCAACCACAGGTCCCCTTCCGGTCGCCAGCTACGGGTCTTAGCCAGCATGAGAGAAGAGCTCTTCTGCGGGCTGATAGCCATCTTCCACTTCTCACTCCACCTGCCAATGGCGTGGAGCTGTCGCTGCAGAGGGGGGAGACAGTAATGCACGTGTGATCCTTTTTTTTTTTTAATATAAATATCCTCGGGCCGTCCTCTTCGAACTAAATCGTGGGGCGAGGTAACGACCATGCAGCAACTTAATGGCAACAAATATTTTTGGGCCGTTCTCTTCGAGATATAATATTGTCGGGCGAGGTAACGTACATAACGTTACACTCTTCAGTTTCCTCTCTTTTCATCTTCTTATGCTTCATGATCGAAGGATTAGGTGAGAGGACGGCGGGAGAGGTACATGAAGTTGAAATTTGATTTTTAGAATTCTGCTTCGTTTGTGACGGTCCCTAGAACTCTACGTAGGGATGGGAAGGCATGTGGAAGTTACGCAGGTGTATTGTGTTTTAACCTTCGACCCATTCGGGTAGTCCTTCGTGTTCTTTCCTTTACCCTTCCTCATGGTGGTTTTCAGAAGCACAATAGAGAAATATGACCTTGAGGGAGTAACTGCCCTTGGCTTTGTGGTATCCGTAACCTTTACTTCAGCATTTTGATATATTCCTGTATCACTGTACAATGATGGTCCATGAAAACATATCTCCTTGACTCGTTTATCTTGAAATACACATAAAACAAAAAATTCTTATGAGTCAGTGTCATATGTCTTTCTCAATCGATTCTTCAGACATTTTGGCGGTATCATAATGTATTTATTGAAATCTGTTATGTAACCGTTGCTCTTAAAATACTACACCTTTCTCTCTGCTTTCCGATAATCAAGCTAAAGATTTGTAGAAATACTTTTTACATATTTTCTTGCAGATATAATGAGGACCTGGGGATACAGTAGTCTTTAAGAAATAGTCAACTCATAAGAGCTGATGGCTACGTTATGCTTGTAAAATTTCAACCATCATCATCTCTACGCTAAGGGAAGAAAAAAGGAATAATGACCTTCCACTTGAGAAAAGTATAAGTTACGGAAAGTTTAAACCAATATGAAGCAATGCCTAGGACATCGTTTACTGCAGGAAAAATACTTATCTGATATAAAATGTCTGCTCTCATGGGATATACATTTCTTGCTCTTGTAAACCTTCAACATTGCATATATGAAACATCGAACTTGTGTAAATACCAAGTGCCTCTCTTTCTCTCTGACATGCACGTTTATGCACACACTACAATACATCAGATTTCTGTTTTCATTATTATTCTAATGACAGAATTATTGCACAGTAACTTTTTATTGACCTGTTGCCACTACCCCAAAGATGAACTCCACGCAAAATGACTAAAACTGTAAAAAATAAATATTTTGAAGCCCATCACCGTAGATATAAATTTTAGTTTTCTAATTAACCTTCTGCACGAATAACTTCGGGCACCTCATGAAATGTTGTATGGCCCCGCAACTGTTACACACCGAATTTTTTTCTCTCTCTGTGAATAAAACAATGCAAGCTTGTGCTGAAGAACAGATGAGCTGTGGACTGAAAGAGAAAGTGAGTTGGGAATATGGCATCAGCAGGTTGTCAGCACTGCGGAGGCAAATAACTCGCGTTTGTCTTTTCTGGGAAGACTTCACTCTTCTAGGAACGGCGTCTCTGTCACTCGCAGGACCTGCCATAACCATTTTCTTTTTTTTTCCTTCTACTCCTCCTTCCTGAGTTGCCGAATTCTATTCTCTTCTCTTTGTAGCCAGCTCGTTCATCACTGACACAACGCTGCCTGTCGGGACGTTCTCGAACTACATACGGAAATGCAAGGTAGGATTCTGTAAACCTATTGTCGGAGACAACTTGTTCGGGATTATAGCCGTAGCCTACCTTCCCTAACAACTTAAAGATGTTACATTTACATGGCTTCCTCCACGCATTATCGACTCTTCTTGTAATAATTTTGAAAACTGTTCGCACATGTTGTAAGGAAGGTGAAGGTATCTTTGAATGTACGTTCAAACATGTGACGTGAAAGGCAGGGGTCCGAACGTTCTTCAATGCGCATGTGCAAGCAACTGGACAATGATCAGTTTAATGTTTTACTCTGACTAGACCACTCAAGGTCACGCGCCTATACCCTCATTATCGTATCCGTTATCTTCTACAACTTCCAGTCTCAGGGGACATTATTCTTCCCTTACTGGTTGAGACTAAGATGCGTGAGAAAGAGAAGTGGAGGGTACATTAGCAAAGCGGGGAAGAGGGAACCCTTATTAAACTGGAGGAAATTATAATATTGTAGTATAACTTTATTACATATCACATGCATACATCTGCTCAAAAATGTGTACTGTCACCTAGAAGCGATTTAAAAAGTCCTGGGCGTGCGGATTTTATTGGTTTCAAATCCTGCAGAGCGAACAGGTAATAAAAGTTTTATAAATGGCTCGTATGATTATTAAGACAGATCTGTAAGTTTCTCTCAGTGATACAAAGAACACTTAGGTGAACATTAATAGCCAGACCCTTTCCAGCATTTTACCCTCTTATGCAATCATTTGGTTTAGTTAAAGTTTAGTTAGGCGTAGTTAACAGTTAGTGAGGTAAGTTAGTGCTTAGAGTCATGCGAGACGGAGAATTTCGCGAGTAACTTTCTTTTATTTAATCTACATTCGTCCTTGAATTTTAATTTAAATTTATCCTCCAACGTAGGTAAAGTCTCATCGGATGGTGACTAAAATGAATGAAATGATAGTCAAATAAACCAGGGTACATAGAACTTAGAGTTACCCAACATTCGGCTTAGGGTTAAAGGAAGACCCTGGAAAAACCTTATCCACGTAACTAACCCTGACGAGATCCGACCTCTTGAATGTGAAACGTGAACGCTACAATCTACGCTACCGAGGTGGGCTTTCGGGGCTCTGGATCTACCATATAGTTACATGTGCAGTGAGTGAATAATTAAAAGGTCCTAAAATGAGAAGAAAGAAACAGCAATGAATCGTCCAAACAATTCTAAGTACGATACACATTGCACTGAAGTGAAACAAGTGAAACTACAGTAAAAACAGTTCTTAAGTTTGAAGTTCTAGACCGAGTCTATTATGTGTTTCAAATGGGATGTTTGTCCTTGATCGCTAGTTGGTAAGAAACCAATCGAAGTCCTTCGGTGTTGTCATTTTACATTCCTCGTAAGTGGAGCGTGACAAGCTCCAACTGAGTCCAGGTATAATATATACTATTTGCGCTAAGATAAAAATTGAGATTGTGCAAAATGTAATCCATGAGTAATGTGTCCAACATAACTGAAAAATCTCCATATTTTTAGCTCAAATAGTTTACCTATACAATATTCACGAAGAAATTGCCAAGGTAACACAGGATTGGGAAAACTGCGTGAGACATGCAGATAAAGTGCAAGACGACCTTTGAAAAGAAATATCACCTGACGAAACTTTGGAGCCTATCATCATAAGTTTGCAATACTCAGACGATGAAGACAACGACAATGACGAATTGTCTCTTGAAGTAAGTGACATTCACAGACACTTGGACGAGCCACTTGCAGTTCCATTAGATTAGAGAAATAGGTAATTCATAAACAATAATTACAATTATATCATTTAAAACATGTACGTAATATGCAAATATTCTGTTGAAATTGTGCTTTCAACAACTGCATTATTATAAAACTTTGGAAAATTCAGTTGGCTTCAATTCTAGCGCCAAGAGGACTTGCATATGCGAGAGGGAGCGAGAGATAAAAGGAGTGGGGGCAAGGATGTGGCAACTCTGGGTGCGCTAACGCATATGATAGGGTACAGGCCAGAACTCTTCCCATTTGGAACACATAATAACTGTAAAGTTGCACCAAATGTTTGAAATTCTGACCTCGATATGCCATTCAATACCTTTGCATGACCATTAAAGACAAAAGAATGATTTGTCAAGATTTAGAATATATAAAACTGTTCCTAAATTCTGAGCAACTGCACTGCATTTAATGCTACAAAATCTAGGGGTCTTTCTGAGAACATAAGAATACATACTGTCTGCCCACCAGTAGAAGGCAAGGCAGAGGGATGTGTAACGTAATCACTTTTACTGCGTGCACGGTGTTATGCTCGCCTTCCGAGTATGACAAGAATGCAAGGTTCGTTTAAAATACACAAGTGTTGTCATATAATTCTCCCATATCCATCACTGTAGTTACTGCAATGAGCATTAGATCTGGCAATATGGGTGACTCATATGCACTCTCATACACTTATTTTGTAGTAAACAGATCCTCTAACAGAACGCGTACACAGTGCAAATCCCTTTCCCCTTCATTCCTCTCTTGCCTTCTTGTGGTGGGCAGATAGTACTTATATTAAATAGAGGAAATGCATATTTCGAGGTTCCCTAAATCAAACGTCTCTCTCTCTCTCTCTCTCTCTCTCTCTCTCTCTCTCTCTCTCTCTCTCTCTATATATATATATATATATATATATATATATATATATATATATATATATACAAGTAGTAAAGAAAATTGTAATTTCCCCACCTGGTCGAAATTCAAGACAAGAACTCAGGGTTTACCAAGTAACTACAAAAGGATGGTCCATAAAAACTTTTCTTTTGTCCTCTAAAAGTTAAATTTGAATGGAGGTTTTGGCAATAGAACACCTGAAATAAAACACCGTTACACTTAAAGGTAGCACGTAACATGGCGAAACCACCCTCGCCGCCACCAGCATTTAACAACGGAAAGGGTAAAAATTTCGCACTAGGGGTAAACCGCTGTAAACAAAACGGCTATTACTAACCAACACAATTAGCACAAATTGAACGTGCATTTTTTTCCTCCACTTCCCCTTCCCTGAAATATCGCGTGTGCGGGATGTGGTTTTGGGAAATTCCATCCGATAATGGCAACAGCCATTTTTGCCGTGTGAAATAACAATGATATCCGAGCGGTCATTAAGTGATTATCGCTGTGGTAGCGGGAAATCCTCTGTTAATTTCACGATCACGTGGCAACGGTGATGTAAGTATTTGGGACGGTCCACAAGAAGTAAACGGTGCTTTAAATATACGTAAACCATAACAAGAATCCCGATTTTGACAATTGTTTCTCTTTTGAAACACAATCTAATTTAATTTTATAAATTACAATGTCACTGGTAAACAGTATTAACTAATTATATGAAAATCTACAGCAACAACAAAGAATATCTCAGAAATGGCTAATGTTACAAAATTCTTATTTATAGAACACGTGTGCTTTAACAAGATATTTTTGGATCAATATTTACATATTATACAATGCAATGCAAGTGAAGAGAATTTTACTGCAAGAAAATTGAAGCTATACCTTATATTTATTATCAAATAGCTTAATTACTTAGTATTTTGATTAATTTGCTATAGTGGTTTTAAGGAAATAAAAAATTATGAAGATTTATCTATTTAAAAGTAGTGTTTGTTCTGAGAGGTTTTCTTTCAAATTTTGTGTATGAGAATCCCAACACAGGCATATTTTTAAAGTGCAGAAAATTTATCCACGGCCTCTCTCTGTAACGCAAGTGCGCAAGTGGTGGCGTGCCTATCTCACGTTCAAGATAGGTTTAGATTTCGAATCTCGTCAGGATGAGTTATCTGGATTTCTCTTATCCTTAAAGATGAATATCAGGTAGCTCTAAGCTTTATAGACCTTGGACTCATTTGAGCATCTTTTCATCATTTCATTCATCGTTCGATACTGTCACAAGTGACTGTTTTGTTTAACTCAGCTGCTGTGTTTTAAGTAATCATTTCTGTAGAGTAGTGAGTGTGACGTCATGTCACGTAACCTCTGTTTCCTCTAGTGAAGAGTGCACAAAGCTTCATCTCTCTTTTGTGAGCTAGCTGTGAAGAAAGACGAAATTAGGTCAGTTTTCAGGCAAGTAACGGCCATGTGGCCACTTGTGAATTTTCTCTTTTTGTAGTAAACCTTTCATGTCTAATTGTAGTCCCAGTATTTTCGTAATGTAATTGAACCTATATACAGAAAATCCCAACGTCTCCTGAATATGCCTACCTCTGATTTATTAGCCCATGCGGTGCACGTGGCAATCTAATTTTTACCATCCCTGGCCAGGTTGTCACATTTTGACTTAACGTTGGAGGATGAAAATTTAAAAAAGAAAAAAGGAAACCTTTGCCAAAGAAGTTACTTGGGCTGCTTATGTGATATCAGCCAATATTTCCACAGTGGAGTCTCTATTTCGAAATATACTAATTAAAATCATAAGGACGTAATTTTAAACTAAGGTAAGCGGTGCTGAATCGGATCAATATTTTGAAAATCAAACTTTTAACTTATATTGGAGCCTGGATATTATAGTTTATGACAAATGCTAAGTTTTTCGCTGAACAATTTTCTGTGTAATTTCGTTTTCATTTTTATTCCGACCGTAAACTAATCCTAATGGCTCGTAAATGGAGGATGAATAGTATTGTCATAGCGGACGATTTGGAATGGTAAGAAAAATGGCGGAACATTCTATTTTAGTACATACTGAGAACAAAATAACATATTTCTATATTTTTATTTTCATATCTGTATTTATCCCACAGACATTTTCCACATAAGAATTGCTTCTTTCCAACATAGATTTCGTGGTATCATTCTCCCCTTTCCTGGGCTCATTTCAGTATCATTTCATTTATCATCCGAAACGACTTATGAAAATAAAATAAAATTTGAATCCCCCACCTTATCTTAATCCTCTTCGCCTGCTGTTTTTATTTTTGCACGTTTGTGGCACTGATTAAGCAACCGTAATAGTAACATCTAGGAGGCCGAGCGGGATATCTCAGGCGGTTAGGTCTGTGTCCCGCATTAGGAAGGCTTGGGTTCGATTCACGTAGCTGACCTACCTGACCCGTAGTTTTTTCGGGGGTTTTCTCGGACGCTAGAATTTCTTGTCCCAACATTTCACCTCCATTATCATTTCATATCATCTCTCATCTGGTGGTCTCTTTCAGGGTAGAAGTGTCGGCGGGTGTCTCGGCGGTGCACGGCAGGATGGTATCTGAGGAAAACTACTTCCTCCTCCGGTAGATTGGTTGCCGGTCTCCGCGACTCTGTTGGGACCATTTCGGCCGCAAGCCAGGGACCTTTGGGGCTCGGATCACCTGCCTTGGTAACATTAGGGCTCGGCTGCTGGGCTCGTTGCCGTCTCGCTGTGGGGCAGCGAGTTCGTTGTCCTGGCCTTTCGGGGGAAGTCTCTATCCAAGTAAAATGTATGGACCCTGCCTTCTGCACTGCCGTGGCTCCTTGGCTCGGTGGCCCTCTGTCTCCTTCGTCTCATCCTTCCTCCCGGGGCTGCCCCGTTTGGGGACATAGGAACAATGGGCCCAGCATGGTGGCCTAATTACCGTTCCCCTCCGTAATGAAATCCCAATCTTAATCCTAAAATCTAGGAGAATTGAATGTATGAAAGCCTGTATTTTTGGATTGTACAACTTTCTGCATCAATTTCAGTGCACATTTGCTACAAATGTATTTAAAATGAACTTAAAAAATAACAAAATGGCAGATATGGACTATCTACTTAAAATACTCACAACAATACACTACCGTCCCCCAGGGAGCAGATTTTGAAAAATTAATCCGAGGCCAAACCGAATCGCCCGCGCTTACCTTAAAACTCTTTTGATTTCGTCAATTTAATTATTCCAAATTTTATTAGGAAGTATATTCCCCACACATTTTTCGGATATTTATTATGGTGATGAAATGTTCTATGAGAATTGTCCAAATATGTTTTATATGTATATCAGCTTCTTGGTAACAACGTTTAATGGCACATAGCTTATGTCGCAAAGGCTAACAGAACAACTGCCATCTGGTACCCAGACTTGGATATCCAATATTACACGGTCGCCTTACTGCCTCTTTTTTACCTTCAGATTTCCTCTAGCGTACGTTTTCAATTCGCAATGGCCAGGAAATTTGAGAACTATTGGATTTTTAGATACCCTGGGACTCAGGTGGCTCGAAGCGGGGGGAGGAATTCCGGGAATGTTGAGTTTAATTTAAGGGGGATTTTATTTCCCAACCCTTCCTTTCAGGAAATGCCACACAGCACGTTCTGCCCACTGTACGCTTTTGGTTTCCCTCGCTTCATGTCAAGCATACTAAAGTGCATTCATTTAGGATTGGGTGTCCCATTTCCAAAGTATAATTGTATACCACATATTGAAAACTGTAAACAGATCTTGTGTTCCTCTGATGTTACAAAGTTAAGATTTTTACTGAATTGGTAACTAGAGGAAGCACTGATATACAAAATGTTCGTATCTATTTCACTCGTTTTGAGGCTCTTTGGATAGAAACAAAATTCTGTGTTATATTCACATGGCATTCTCTAACCTCTCTTGTTTATTAGTACCTTAAAACTATTATTACAAAAGTTTATTATTTTTTTCTGCTATATACTAAGTAGGGCAAATAAATGAGTATTTTGTAATTTGAGTCCTGACAGCCCTGAAAGTTGTAGGTGTCATCTGAAGTTGGAAAGTTTGACAATGTTGACAATAATCTATTTCAGATATTTTGTCAATAGAGCGTCATTTGTTTTGTTTAAATTAACTTGAAGATTCTATGTCAACAAAACATGCAGGCTGGCCCCATAGCTCAGTTGTTAGAGTGCCTTCCGTGTTAGGGATCCCGAGTTCAATTCCCGGCGGTGGGGGTGGGGATTTTTCTCCGACCAAGATAATTCCGCATCTTCCCCAGAGTATGGAAGTATGAGTGAGAGTGCGAATGTGTGCGCGATATAATGATTACAACCCACTGTGGTGTGGCCACCGTTCGCTTAATGATATTCGTGAAGCTCGTCCTAAATCTCTTGTGCCTGAAAACATTGATGCTGTGCAAAACCTAATAATGCAAGATCGCCATGTGTCATAGGAGATTGAGGCAACCCTAGGCATTAGTTCCACCAGTATATATATAGCATTGTCTAATTATTTAGCCGTGAAAGGGATTTTCTCCCGTTGGATCCCAGATAATTTGACGCAATCTCAAAAAGATGCTCGTGTCGATTGTGTATAAAAATACTCAATAAATACAACGGCGTTGCCTCAAAAGATGAATATATATAAGATTGGAACAGGTGAACGAATCATTGATCTATGTGTATGAGCCGCAACGTAAACCGTAGTCGAATGTATGGGCTTTTCAAGATGAAGCAAATCCAACAAAAGTTGTTCGCACACGAAGGACTTCCAAGCAAATGGTTCCCTGCTTTTACAGCAAAACTGGCCATGTGACAGCATTGCCTTTAGAGGAACGTAATACTGTCAATGTCGAATAGTACAGAACCATTTGTTTCTCGGAAGTCTTCGGTGAAGTAAGAGAACCAACTAGAACCCATCAAAACAGTGCGAGCGCAGATACTTCTCGACTAACAACAAAGTATTTGAAGGCTCAAAATTGAATTTATACAGTCCTCATTTGGCACTCAATTACTTGTTTGTTCCTAAACATCAAGAATAAATTTCATGAACAACGATTTTCGTCAGCAGAAGAAGCCGTTGATGCATTCAAAAACCATGTTCTGGTGGTGTCCCAATTATGGAATAAATGCTTTGATAAATGGTCCAATTGAATGCAAAAGAGTAGGAGAATAATTTTATAAAACAGTAAAGCAGTTTTCAATTAGAAATTACTTTATTTTAATTACTAGGCTCAAAATATAAGTAGTGCCCCTCGTATGCTAAGGATTAGACACGAAAATCTTCAAAAGAATTCCCACTATCTCAGACATGGAAAACATTTAGAAAAATTTTGATTTTGTAAAAACTACATATAAGGATTTTGATTAAAATATAGTAGTAGTAATATTCCATGTTGTGGAGCTCTTGATTTGTCACAATTCGCTTTCGGACTTGCCAGTAATATTCAGCAATGTGAAGTGATGTCCCAACTATTTTATGACGATTGGGGCAGGACATCAGGTTGTCCTTGTTCATTACTGAATTTGTGTTTCTGCATACTATGCAGTGTGGAGAATCTAACACTTAATTTTATGAAGCAATCCAGGCAATGCAACCTCAGTTGATCTATATTGTTTGGTATATTTGGGTCTAGTAAAGTCTTTCATAACTTCGTGCTACATTGGATTTTGTTTCAATCAGCTATATCGGTTTTATCTTCAATTTGCTGTAGAATTGTTCTGATTTATATGATAAGCAATTTTTCTTACTTTGTTAGATGAATGCACCTTTTTTCTGCAAGATTAAACAGACTTCTCATTCCCTTCCAAACCACAATGCGCTGGAATCCATTCTAAATCAATGTTTTTGTTTAGATTTTTTAACATGCTGATGTAACTTTTGATTTCTGTTTGTCTGTGGTCTTGAATGGTTTGGTTGTGTGTTAGTACTAGGATGGCTGAGCTAGAGTCAGAAAGTATTACCGTGTTTTGGAAAGAATTGATATGTAGAAACAATTGTTGTGATGTTGTAAGTATTGCTTGTACTTAAACATCATAATCTGTTGCACATTTCCCAAGAAAAATGTAAAATTAGAAAAGTTTACATGTTACTCTTGCTTCCGCTGCTGCTTCTCTGTTCATTAGTAGCCCATTTGTGTAAATATGAAGTCACATTTGTTCTGGACACCTAGTACTGATTGTTTATTTTGCTATTTGTTTCATTACTATTTGGTTTGAGGTTTCTTCTTTTATCTCTTTTGTCGGTTTAATGAGTATTGATGCTAATATATTCAAAACGACATATTGGAATTTCAAGTTTTTATCAAGAGAAGGAAGCATTTCTAAGAACATTTTTAAAAGAATAGGAAAGCTAATGTGGGCCCTGAACGTGTATATTTTTCATATGTAGTCAACTAGGTTAGGTGAAAAGTTTTGTGTTATACTTGAAAGATTTTTGTTATTAGTTCTATTTTTCGTTTTCACTGACAAACAGTATTGAAATTGATATAGATTTTTTTCGTAGAATATATTGACTTCTATCGAGATGGCTCCAATATATCGACTTGCTCTACCAAGATAACTCCATGATAACTTGTGAAGTTCACATTCGGATGATTTTTTTCGTGAGTTTTCCTTGTTGGTCGAATCTATAGTAGCTTCTATAATACATGACTTTCCTATCCCTCACTTCATTTATTTTCATGTTTCAGGATTATAGTGGGAGGTACGTTGTGACTGGTGCGGTTTTCTGACGTCGGTTGGCGCTACACACTCCGGGTGCTCTCGAGTGGGCACCCTCTTTCAAGGGCTTACCTTGCAGGTTGTCAAGGACGACGTGGGATGCGTTCAACCATCTCTTTCAATTCTACCTTCCAGGCAGAAGTACAAAAGACTGTATTGCTTTTCCCTACCCTAGTGTCCAGACGGGGACATACTTTCCCCCGTGTTAAATCCGAATCCACGGTGTTTCGGACTGCTCTATTTCGGGCTTCTACTCTATTTAATTCTAATGAACTGCAAGCTTGGCGCCACGCTTGGTGTAGTGGTTAGACAGCTTGACTCTCACGAAGGTGGCCCAGGTTCGATACCAAAGTGAGATTTGTGGTGGACAACACGGCGTTGGTGTGGGTTTTCTCCGGGTTCTCTGGTTTCCCCCATCATTCCATTAATTACACTATCAACATCTTTCCTATCATTTCATCTCGCCCTTCTATGTCACAAACTTCCCTCACTCTCATACCAGGCATCGGGCTGATCACCCATCCTGGATTCTCTCTCTCATTGATCCAAGAGATTCCGTTCCTCCACAGCATAAGGGTTAAGAGGAACAAGCATACCCTGACACCACGTAGTAGTATATGAGGGCAGTTAAAGAAGACGAGTTACACACTTATTTTAAACTATATTATTACATATACGCCCTATTTCACCAACAGATCTTAAAATCGACATTAACAAATGTAACGTAGCAATTGTCACAGCGTTAACAAAACTTAAAATTCTTGTATTTCACGAACTTGTTTTCTGAAAAGTTAATCATTTCTAAAGTCTGAGAGAATGGTGAACATTACAAATATAGAAGGCTGTGGATGAACCGTATTATTTTCTGACTGCGATGTCCTTTTGTTTTATTTTCGTTTACACACAGCAAAATAAATGGCTGGCGGGTGAACAAAATCAGAAGAGATGCCGTAGGACAAATTCCTCATCAATCGTGATAGAATAGTTAATTGAATTAGTAGCTAAATATAAGGATATTATGAAAAATAAGAGGACTGATGCGGTAATGGGAAAGAGAAAGATGTGACGTGGGTACAAATTAGAAATGAGTTTAATTCGAATGCAAATGTCGCAACCAGAAGTACGAGGCATCATTGTAAATATTAGGTAAATTTAAAACGCGATACAAAGAAGGACAAGAGTGAGGAGACGTGAACGTTTCAAGACGGGAGGTGAACAGTGTGTTTCCATAGAATTCAGTGAATTATAAAATCGTAAAATTATCAATACTTGAAGCAAAGGCATGGTCGGCATATTCCTGTTCAGCGCACATTCTAACCTCTCTGGTAATTCATCAGCAGACATCGGAGCCCGTACACCTTTAAAGGGATAAGAAGTTTACGAGTCTCACATTATATAACTGCTGACGTCAGCCCCGAGGATAACACGCAGGGATAGTCCGGTTGTCAGTGTGTAGCTTTAGTTTCATTACAACTACTGCTCGTCAACCAGGGAGTGCAAGGTGTTGGATATTGCATTACTTTCAGTTTCACTAGCAGCATTAATTTCACAGCAATTATTGGACAATTTCCATTTTATAAAATCAAAAGATTTGGGTATTATCAACAACCATTAAACAGCTTGAAGAATGTACTTTTGAGCTGTCTAAAAGCAGTCGAGGAATTGTCTGCAAAAATTAACAATATACAGAATGCACAACCTACCAAAGGAACAAAAAATGAACTGTCCAGTATTCAACACAAAAGTACTGGATTTTCAGTGCTGCGTCATATAAGAAATAAACTAAGTCTCGGACAAACATATTGTGACCTTGTCGGTTCGTGAAATTGAAAGTCCAGGTTACAACACTTAAAATTGCTCTTTATTTCCGTAGAAACACACTTTGTTCAACCTGACAGAAGAATTACGTCACATACACAATACAACTTGCAAGGTCAATGACCACAACACAGCTCACACAGCTGTTCACGCACGCGAGTTCAATTACCGACTGTCTGTCAATGGCAGGCGGCGGCTCATTTTAGAGCTACTCACTATTCCAGAAATTCGTGGAATGTTCTCAAACAATCAAGACGGCACTAGATGAAAGACGAACTCTCCAGAAATCCGTCTCTTAACCCCCTCCCCCGCCGTTTCGGCGAGCTCCTATCACAGCACTGCACTGCCCGTCTCTTTGAACTTGTCACCCGTGCCGCCTCGAATCAACAATGCGTTCGCGACAGTATGAAAATGATTTCTACTACTCATATGCACTATTAACGTCATGTGACATTGAACGAACATTCTCCCTATAGTTTTATATTGTTTCAGTGAGAAGCGCAGAGAATTCACATTCGACAATTTACGAATGTACATATTTGTTCATTGTAATTACCGCAACGAAAGCAATGAGAAGGATAGCATATTGTAACGTGGGTTACACTTTATATCCGTACCGGAGTGTACACACAAGCGCTTCGGTATACTTGTTGACATCGGACGTTTGTTGATGTCGCGCTTGACCTTGTATAGTACCTGTACGCGTACATTGATTGCTAAGGTGTACCTGGCCCAAATGACCTTGTTGTCGACGGGCCCTAAAACACCACACACTCACTCACTCGCTAAGGTGTACGGGATCCGATGCCTGTTCATCAATAACCCTCGTAATAATTTGTTTCACAGTCTATACCTCCGAAGAAAATCGTCTTCTGATAGCTCCTCAAAAAATTCCTCCTCATAGACCGTCCTCTATTACGAATGCCATTTAGACGGTCTAAGTATACCAAATCGACATCAAAAGATCTGCATTAACGCCCGCCATTTTGATATTTCTACAATTGTTAACGACTTAAAAAAACAGAAATAAGGTTTGGTAGTTTAACAAGAGATTTAACACGAGGGTTAAATTAACACATGTTGGTTTAATAAAATTTTTGTTATAATTGTTGCTAAATAGACTAACAGCCGTGTTAAGTCTTAATATCTGTGGTGAAATCGAGCAACACTGTTGCAAGTAAGAACTGCGGCTAAACGTATTATTTTAGTCTGTAAACAATTTATACGTAGAAATGAAATCAATATTCCACCCAAAACTTATGTTAGTGATCGTTTGGATTTCGATAAATCGCCTCCTTGATTCAAGCGATACCTATTCAATATGTGAGACCTTTTCATGGTGCAAACGCTTCCAGAAAACTAAAGTGCTGAATTATTCTTTTGGAACTGGAGAAAAGGGCAGCGAAATGGCATGACCTACCCTATAAGGCACGCTCGGATTTGATTGAAAGGGGCTTTGAGTTGCAGCAAGCCCCATTGGATCAAAGTCATTCCGGACAGGAGAATTCCCAAACGGGAACTTGTACGAAGGTAGTGGAAGTATGGAGGATGGAGGAGGTAGAGAGAGAGGGAGAGAGAGGTACATACAAGTTGCTCCAAAATGTAGGATGCAAACTGAAGGTTTTGTCGATTTTGGGAGGCATTGTATGCAATACCAATAACCTATACAGAATATGCCACAATATAGTTTCACCACGTTCGATAATTCAGACCGTTTACCCATTTTATCTTTACTTTATGTCACCTTAACTAAGATCATATCTTGACGAATCCATCTCGACATACATCCTGGATTTAGGACTCAACCCTCTGTCACATCTTGAACCATCATAAATCCACATAAGTTATAGTACCCTCCTCGGTAGTGTAGATGGTCGCGTATCTACCTCACGTTCAAAATGCCCCGAGTTTGAAACTCGGTCAGGTTGAGTTACCTGGATAAGGTTTTTTCTCCGGATTTTCCCTTATGCTGAAAGACAAAAGTCGAGTAGCATTAAGCTTTAAGAGCAGCATTTCACTCATTTCATTCACCGTTCGATGTGACGTAATATTGGAGGACGTTATTTAAAAAGGCTTTAGTGCTAGTCAACTGTATATCTGATTTTAAAAGTGCCAGGTGGCATTAAGGTGCTTTCAGTCTACCAGTATTTTTATTATCTTTGAATAATTTGCCCAACATTACTCATTACAATCTATTTTCCTTTATAGTATTGCCTTAGATATAGGTTTGAAATTTGGGTCGTGATATTTACCATAAAATTCGGAATCTACATTGGTGATTGAGGCAAGAAAAAAAAATTCTAATATTGGAGAGACGTTTAAGTTAAGAAAGGCAGCTTAAGTCTCCATACATATTTATATGGATCCGCGGAGACTTCACACCCGGAATATAAGGTCCTCGTTTCCTTTCTCCTGCTTCTTTATGTTTAATTTAATTTAAGTTTTTGTAATCCACATTGCCTACTTCATCCTCGACCGAACCATCATATAAACAAAACTTTTCTAGACATGGGCTTAGTTACGATTGGGAAAATGTAATACACTTATGAAGTTTACTACATGAAATATAAAGAAAATGATAAAACATGCAGGTTAAACAAATAATGATTTTGTAGCTTTAGTAATCAGTTATGGAATTTCTATAAAGCGTTTTTCAATTAAGTGATCTCAGCTCAAAAACGAGACTTCAGTTAAATACCAGATTCTGTATTTAAGTTGAGTGTGTTCTAAGAATGCGACAAGCAGATTTTCAAGAAGCTTGTATCAAGTCACATACACTTCTGATTTTCTTATAATTGACTACATTTATTTTGATTAAAACACGATATGTTTTATACATTTGAATAAAAGTAAGACTAAATGTGTGATTTAAATTTCATAGAAATAGTTCGTGAAGACTTCTTCATTCTGAAATATTTTGTATGACTGGTAAAGGAAAGACAAAAACTTACTACACAAACAAATGCATCTTCTTAAAGTGCACAATTCATGACAATAAAATTTGTTGTAGCATTAAGGATTTCCGATACAGTCTTTGTTATTGATCTGTCGAACTATGTTGAACAGTCCACAAAATACTATTTAAAAGGCTCTTATTAACATTCTAATATAAATTTTCATAGCAATCTGTATCTGGCTGAAATCTGTATGAGACATTATTTCATCTATCTTTTTTCATTTTAAAACACGCTATATAAAATCTTAAATGTTTCATTTAAATAATTAAAATTAGAGATACATGTGTATCACTTTGTTCATCTACTTCTGAGCTGATTTTAGAATTTCAAATCTCTAGCTCATTGGGAAGTTAGTTTAAAAACGATTGCAAACAGAACAAAACAAAAGCGAGTTAATAAAAACGTTTTAAAATAGTGTTCATATTAAGGTTAATTTTCTTTTTACCTATTTTATAGAAGAACAAGACTGAAACGAAATATAGGACTCATGTTATTTAATGACATAATGAGAGATAGCCTGCCTGATGGAGAGGTAAGGATTTTACTGCGCCCCTGCCTGCCTCATTTCTCTTGCAAATAAGGAACCCGCGAATGGATTGGCAAATATTTAAACAGCTCCATATTTTGTCATGAACGTAAATAGGCATCTATTTATTTATTTATTAAAATCTTAACTCACAAAACATATAGCGATGTGTACATATAAATGAAGAACGAAAAGCAAGGGAACAAACTGGGGAATTCAACTCTCCTTTCGGATGATATCTATAGGAAATTGTCAAAAAACATTGTGTGGTAGTATAATTCTGGTTATAGTGAAGCAATTAAGTAAGATGTACCAGTTTAAGGCACCAACGATTGTGGAAAAGGGAAAAATGATCAATATTCATGTGATTCATTATGCGTATGGAATCAGAACGATGATAATGCTGACAAAGATGAAGAAGGAGACTTATGATGATGTCAGTTCACGGAACATAAGGTATTATTATGATGATGATGATTATTATTATTATTATTATTATTATTATTATTATTATTATTATTATTATTATTATTATTATGATGATGATGATGATGATGATGATGATTATTATTATTATTATTATTATTATTATTATTATTATTATTATTATTATTATTATTATTATTATTATTATTATTATTATTATTATTATTATTATTATTATTATTATTATTATTATTATTATTATTATTATTATTATTATTATTATTATTATTATTATTATTATTATTATTATTATTATTATTATTATTATTATTATTATTATTATTATTATTATTATTATTATTATTATTATTATTATTATTATTATTATTATTATTATTATTATTATTATTATTATTATTATTATTATTATTATTATTATTATTATTATTATTATTATTATTATTATTATTATTATTATTATTATTATTATTATTATTATTATTACTATTAGTGGAAATTAATTGCTCTGTCACACTAGCCGTGTGTAGGACGCACAATGAAAAACCAGAGCCAGACTGAAAAACTCAATGGTACAGCCGGGATTTAAACCACGGATCTTCCGGTCTTCGTCCAGCCGCTCTAAACCATTGAGTTACTATGGCCAACGTGCCAACATGACATTAAATTCTCCAACTGCCCGTGTTTTTCTCTTTAAACCACTAAGAGTTCTCATAAACACATGAGATGACTACCTTAATGGCGACTTACTATGCTGTAAATATTTTAAGGCCCGGGCTTTATAGTTCAGATCACTATTAGGTACAATTAATGGAAATTAATTGTTATTTCGCACTAGCCGTGTGTAGGACGCACTATGAAAAAGCAGAGCCAGACAGAGAAACTCAATACCACAGCCGGGATTTGAACCGCGGATCTTCCGGTCTATGTTCAGCCGCTCTTCAGTCTGGCTCTGCTCTTTCATAGCGCGTCCTACACAGGGCTAGTGTGAAAGAACAATTAATTTTCGTTAATTGCACCTAATAGTGGTCCGAACCATAAAGCCCGGGCCTTAAAGTACTTAAAGCATAGTAAGTCACCAGTAAGGTAGTTGTCTCATGTGTTTATGAGAACTCCTAGTGGTTTACCGCGGAAACACGAGTCACTTGGAGAATTTAATGTCATGTTGGCACTTTAGCCATGGTGGCTCGGTGCTTTAGAGAGGCTGGACGTAGACCGGAAGATCCCTGTTTCAAATGCCGGCTGTGGCATTGAGTTTTTCATTCTGGCTCTGCTCTTTCATTATTATAAGTATTTTTACCCTACAACCAGCCCTTAAACTCCACTCACTCACTCACTCACTCACTCACTCACTCACTCACTCACTCACTCACTCACTCACTCACTCACTCACTCACTCACTCACTCACTCACTCACTCACTCACTCACTCACTCACTCACTCACTCACTCACTCACTCACTCACTCACTCACCCACTCACTCACTCACTCACTCACTCACTCACTCACTCACTCACTCACTCACTCACTCACTCACTCACTCACTCACTCACTCACTCACTCACTCACTCACTCACTCACTCACTCACTCACTCACTCACTCACTCACACACTCCCTCCCTCACTCTCTTATTCCCTCAGTTCCTTACTTACTCTATATGCTTATATTAATGTTTGTTTTTATTTTCAGCACTGAGAGTAATGTAATTAATGACCAGTTCATAGACGATAGTGATCTTGTGCTGTGGTAACAGAAAACCAGGTTCTATTTCCGATACCGACGTGGAGATTGTCTCCTGAACTGGGACGTATTCAGTTTTGTTAGGTCTTTGAGGGACCAATTGAATACCTACTTGATTGAGACGTAACGGCCCTGGTTGTATAGACTGCATATACCACGTCCCACCCTTCATTACTGCATTCCACTCATGACGACTGTAGTGAGTAGTTGTTGAGAATGAAGTGACTGGGCCGTAGTACTTGTCCCGTAATTTGCTGTTATACCACGGAGAGTAATTTATAATGATATAATATACACCTAATATCGTAAGAAAATGCAAATTCACCAAAATTATCAGCAATTATAGTTAAAGTCCCCCAAACATAATATGTATCTCAGAGGCACATGTGGCTAAGGGTGCATGAAGCACCTAGTGGAAACGTAGCCGAAACAGACTAAAGGATAAACTTTATAGTACAGGAAAAAGTGTTTTACTACAAACCTATTATAAGTGTTTATTTGGGTGGGTATGAAATTGAAACGAAGGTCATGTTGTAGTATAGGTGTCTAACTTGCAGGGTGTTTTCAGATGAGTGAAAGACCTGCCATAGCGACACTAAGCAAGAGTGGGCCTGTGAAGCCTCCAGCGACGTCGTCGTCGTTAGTGTGTGATTGTGCTCTATAACGGGGTTACCCGAACAGTGACAAGCCGAGTGTGGATTATTCAAATTATCGTGCAGATACATTTGCATGGCCTTCTGTATGCTATTGAACGGATATCACGAGCAGGTGTATTACTACATGCGGCTCCTTGTCTTTTGTGTTCATACACGCGTCGGTGAAAGGAGTACACTGCAGTTTACAGCCACTTTTATTGAGTTTGTTTACGTGACGTTCCATAAACTCCAGTTGTACAGTCACGAGCAAACATTTCGCCTGTTACATGAAAGGAATTCTGTGGTTCACAGTTTTGTTACTGTTCCAGTCATCAGTAGATCTCGAATTTATATGCACTATAAAGCATAAATATATACACGCATCTATGCTCTAAAATTATACTAATTCTTGTTTTACATGAGCTTGCCCGGTATCTCTTAACGGTCACGTGACCTTATCACATCTCATTGGCTGTTGTTGTGGTGCAGACTGTTGTGCTGTAAAAAGTAGTTCGTTATTTAACATGGTGATATATCTTTATATGTTGGAGGAGAATTGTCAAATATATATTTTCCTAACTGCTTTAATGAAATATATTACGCAACAGAGTTGATTTATCTGAAATGCATGTTAATTCTTAAACGAAGTAAATAGGAGGTTCCTTTGCTCTCAAGCACATGGCACGATATCACGTGATTTAGCGGTAGTGATGACCTTGATTTGAACTGGATTAATCACTTATCGCCATTCGACGGTGTGCTATGCTGAGTGCGAAAGATAATTATTTTATTTGTCGTTTATTGCGCGTTATTATGTCTATAATGGCAGAGTCTAGCGCCAGTTTTTCGCTGAAGCATCGCAAGGGAAAAACTTTACAAAGCAGCGAAAAAATGATTGTGGTGCATGAGTTTAATGCACTCGCAGACAAGAATCCGTCTTTGTCAGTGAGAGAAGTCGAACAGTTGTGCCCTGAACTTACAGGTGTGTTAGATGCGTAGGAACATCGCGACATGAAATTGAGACAACAGGAAAACTTACCACTCCAGAGGTGATATTGTTGTGTGGCAAAGACGTTATTTAAGGACAATCAGATTGTACCTGGATACAAATCGCAAAATATACTACCTTGACGAGACTTGAGTGAATGAAGGACACAGGACAAATATGGCGTGACACAACTTTTAAGACTGACAGACAAGCATTTTTGCAAGGTATGTGTGATGGTTTCAAAAATCACAGTGGAAAAGGCCGAAGGTCTTTCATTATAAACTTGTTTCAGTTTCATTGGTCATTCATTCAGTTTCAACTTGCTCAGTATCATTACAAACTTCATTATTTTTGCATGCCTTCATATTCTTATTAGTATGATTTTATCTATCTTCCTGGCAATTATTATGACGTTTACTGCAGGTTTCAATATGACGGGAAGGCATCGCCTATGGCCTATGGCGCGAAAGCATTAGCCAGTTAGGGTGAGGGGGAAGGTAGTCGCAGGCGGAGTGATACATATCAGCGGGGCAAGGTTATATCAAACAAGGATTAAATATGCTCTATAATCTTTATAATATGCTTTTAAATTAAAGTACATTATTCCAACTTTCTCGTATTTATTAGTATTGAAGTAATCAAACAGGAAGTTCTTAAACACACGCATTAATTCATTAATATTTATTAATCTCTCTTTTGGTCTATTTTAGCGTTATTAATTTGCAATAAGAAATTACATATTTATCACCGTTTACTGGGAGAAACGATTTTATTCCGTCACAGAAAATGATTTTATATTTCTATGCGCAACTGTTTGTAGATGTTGCATGATCTATAATTGTTTTTTGGAGGGCATCTATAAGAATGATATCAAAATAATATTGGTTTATTTTAATTAAATAAAACCAGCAATCAATAACTCGAAAATGACATTTTCTTACAATACTCTTAAAATATAAAACATAATATTTTACGCTCTTGCACAATGCTATTTTTCCACTGTTGTTAAGAGTAGGATTTCCATCAATCTGATACCGAAATTAAGGAATGCAATGAATAAAGAATCGTACTGGATTTCAAAGCAACATTTTGTATTTGTTGCAACAGGAACAGGTGCAGTTGGTTGAGTCGTTTAACAAAAGACACGGGAGAAAGAGGGTTCTTAGCAGGGATTGTCAGTGGATAATACTTGACACCGTTTGAAAAGGTATTGTTCGGACCCTTAATAATGGCATGACCGTGACTAATAATCACAGTGGACAAAATAGTCACAAAAGGAATTTTGGTGTGAATAAAGACGGGCTTCGCGGGGTGAAAGTAAAACGCAGCTTAAGTGAGGGACAGAATTGGGTTGGACGTCCATTAAGAAACATCTCTGGTTCTGTCTTGGGTGAAGGCAGACCAGAAGCGATGAGAAAAGTTATCTGTCGGTTCCTATGTAACTAACGAATTAAGTGTTATCGAGTAATAAGCATTCTACATACGGTAACTCTAAACAGTGATATATTGGTAACCCTTGGTCGGCAACTTTGAGTTTGATGTGATGATAAAACGAAGCAGTCATTAAATCAGACTGAAACGTGCATTCCAGTGTCATTAGAACCATTCTTACTCCCATACAAATCCACGCATACCCTTTGACGGAACTCTTTGCCCTACCCTGAGAATAGGCCACACTGCTTCAAAATTTACAACGTAAAAAATAAGGTGCTTCAATATTGGTAACCCTTGGTTGAGAAAAGAACTTGCATCAAAGCATTTCTACTAAACTCGCATCAAATCCATAATTAAATTCCCATAAAGGATATCAGCTTTACTGCTCTTCTCCTTGGGCATTGTAAGATTCCCATTCATACTGCCTACGCTTTAGGAAATATACTACCAGCATATTAGTACAGTTTAAAGTTAAATGAAAATGACACATTAATTTCAGGAGATGTCATCGTTGTAGGTTTCGTTTGAAATATTAATACAGACCATATCAAGCTTTATGATGCAATGACGGTACCGAATTTTTAAGATTTACTGCATGAATGATGATCTCTATTTAAGTTCTTGAACAGCATACTTTTATATCAGAAAGTGCTCACTACTGATAGATATTGTGACTTTGTGGGTTGGTAAAATTAAAAGTCCTGTTTGCAGAAATTTAAAATGCCGTTTATTGAAGTAAACAGTAACTTTGTACACCCCTTGCAGCAGTAAAAAGACGTGACATACACAGCATCAGTTTTCAAGGTCGTCTCGGCCCCGCTGCACTTAAATAAACCAAAGAAATCACTGTGGTCCACTTCAAGTGTCCACTGTCGCAATAACCATCACACAACTCACACAACTACACCATTAACAACTCAATTAACAACTGACTACACTCTAACACTCTGTGGGGTTTTTATACCTCCATGGTTTTAGAATGCAGTTGATCACTTGATAAGAATCGCGACGCAGAGAGAGACAGACGGAACCATTCAGACATCACTCTGCCTCTTTCTCTCTCTCGCCAAGCATACAATTCTGTGCGCCACTATTTGTCGCTTTCTTTCCTGCCAACGCGAAGCTCTGGCTTTGCGGCGGCTCTAACGCAGCAATGCGATCGGTGACAATATGTTCTCATTTTTGGCGACCTTTCATGGATTTAGAAACACGATACCTATGTCTTACACAAGCACAGCAGTAAAAGAGAAATTTTCTCGTATCCTTCTTTTCTTGTTTAGGTATCAGGGTACCCTATTTGTTATGGATCATTGCTGAAAATGTAAAATATATTCATAAATGTGAAAAGAATAAGTTAAATATGCACTAACCACTTAAATATGCATTTATATGCACTATAAAACTACCGTAACGAATTCCTTACAATGTGGAATAAATTTATTACTTACATTCATATGTTTAACTATCAAGGAATACAAGTAAAACATGCAAATGTGCAAAAATCCCAGGGATAAACATCAGCAATGATTTTGTCCTTTGCTTTAGATTGCAGCCACTTTTATTTTTGTTTATGTGATATTCCATAAACTCCAGTTGTACAGTAACGAATAAACATTTTATTACTTTCCCAAGATGGAAGCTTTTCTGTGCTTTTCGGTTATTAGTTTGTTGTGTGATGAGACCGCACTCTAGAGTACAGTCACGAGCAAAAGTAACCTTGGTTTTCCGTGTAAAGCGCTCCCAGTTATGAGTTACACGACGTTACACGAACTAGCTGTACAGGCGCGAGCAAATTTATTCCGATGCATGAAAGACGACCTACGGGAGGGAGGCGAAGTCCTTATCAGTTAATTGCGCCAGTTCGGTTTAGTTTACTTATACCTGACCAGCGAGTTTGGCGCACAGATATTTAAGCCTCAATGGAAAATAAACACAATTATGCCACATGAAACATAGGTGGATTTATACAACTCTCCAGTATCAACGTAGGTATTTATTTATCCTTTTCTTATTGGCGTCAGTTTCTCTCTATTTCTCTCTCGTACACACATACCTCAACCATTTTAATCTCCCTTTCTTCTTTTTAAATGCGTTTCCAATATACAAACATGTAGTTTTATCTGGAACGAAATACTTCTACCTTTCATTGTTTAGCGATAATTAATATAATATTAAACTGCATGGTATTTAAAATTAAGTGTATCTTGTTCCAGAGATAAATACATTATTTCCTTTGTTACATTTCTCAAGAACATATTATATGGACATACTACTACAATTAATACAGCCACCAAGTTACCAAATGAATTAACGGCCAACGAAATAAATAAAATAATTATTTTGTTTGATAATGACAGTTCATATACAAAATTGCATTTACGGCACCGGCATGTCGGAGGTTTCAGGAAAGAGTTCCTTAAATGTCAGTAAAACTGATATGATGCATTTCACTTTTAGCCTCACGTAGAAACTATCGAACAAGACAGGCCTTGAACTCGCAAACTTGGGATCAGAATGACAGCACCTAAGTCACCCTGGTCAGCTTTTAGTATCATCATCATTATTGGTATTATTATTATTATTATTATTATTATTATTATTATTATTATTATTATTATTATTATTATTATTATTATTATTATTATTATTATTATTATTATTATTATTATTATTATTATTATTATTATTATTATTATTATTATTATTATTATTATTATTATTATTATTATTATTATTATTATTATTATTATTATTATTATTATTATTATTATTATTATTATTATTATTATTATTATTATTATTATTATTATTATTATTATTATTATTATTATTATTATTATTATTATTATTATTATTATTATTATTATTATTATTATTATTATTATTATTATTATTATTATTATTATTATTATTATTATTATTATTATTATTATTATTATTATTATTATTATTATTATTATTATTATTATTATTATTATTATTATTATTATTATTATTATTATTATTATTATTATTATTATTATTATTATTATTATTATTATTATTATTATTATTATTATTATTATTATTATTATTATTATTATTATTATTATTATTATTATTATTATTATTATTATTATTATTATTATTATTATTATTATTATTATTATTATTATTATTATTATTATTATTATTATCATCATCATCATCATCATCATCATTATTATCATCATTATTATCATCATCTATTTCATCATCATCATTATCATTATTATCATTATCATCATCATTATCATTATCATCATTATCATCATTATCATTATTATTATTATTATTATCATTATTATTATTGTTGTTGTTGTTGTTGTTGTTGTGTTGTTGTTCTTGGGTGCTAGGCAGGATAATTCATCGTCACCTGCCTCCAGTGGTCGGTGGAGGGTAACGTCGGTGTTGATCAGCAGGTAAACTTGACCTTTGCTTTTACTAGGCTAAACTAAACAATCATAGAATTTTGTTCCCTTTGCCTCTCCAACCCCCTCGTTAATCGGAACTTTTGCACGCATGGGCACAGTCATGAGCAAAAATATTCTTCATTTAGCAAGGAAAGGGCTTTCTGCTGATTATACCTGTGAGTGTCCTGCAAGCTCTAGCTGTGCAGACACGAGCAAACATTTGGTGCGTTTGCTGTGAAAAGAGGTTTCTGAGATTTATAACCATGAGTTTAACGCGTGACGTCCCATTAAGACTACTTACAACGTGGTGCTGTATTTCTCAGACTTCAACAAGGACTATTTTCCCTACATTCATCTTAATCAAACCTTTTCTATTGCTTAACACTATTAGTTATATATACCTGTATATCACTCTACGGCAAATACCACAGACAGAGAAGTACGGGAATGATAGGGGAACATATGGCTCTATATTTAGAAATTACGTCATAGTTAAAGAGTTGATGCAAGAGGCCACGGAAACTCTAGGAGCCTGTACAGTAGCATCATCTTGTTCAAGCCATTTTGCCTTCTCCTTTAAACACATTTTTCATACAAATATTCATATTGTTCCATTTGAAAAATTATATAAAGCGGTAACACGATGCGGTGTAGGTTGACAGAATTTAAAAGAAATGGAGGCCATTTGAGGGACATACTTTCAAGAAACTAAATATTTTCTTGTTGCATTTGACATTAATTTTATAAAAATTTTAATGGAAATAAATAATAGACTGTTGTTTAGTATACAAATATAAAATATTGGTTTAATTCGATCATCCTATCTAAAACTGATTAAAATCTACCAAGTCTTTTAGACTTCGTAAAGATGGGAGGACAAATGGAAAATGCTCTGGAAATATTATTGCCAGACATACTTACTCCTAAGCAGGTGGTATCTATATATAAGCTGAGTCTTTGACTTCTGAATTCCACAGTGGACGGATAAACACCTTGATGATGCTAGGCGCAGTTCCTGGAGAAACGTCGGTTCACTCAAGAATTTATAGACTACGGCCCCGGAATATAACATCTATCTTCAGGTGGTATCAAGTTATCTACACACCATATAGAAACAAGTGATGCCTGGTCGAGGACTGGTGGTTAAACTCTAAGATATTTCATTATTAATGTCTACGTTAGTTTCTGGACTCGAGCTCATAGGTTTCTTGTAGATTGGATTCACTAAACACTGAATTATCCTAGATACAATGACCTCTTCTATTTAAAAACATTATTTTCAACCTGTGTTTCACCTATAGGTACATCACGGGATGTTTAAATTTGTTGTACAATTTATATACTTTTATTCAAGTGTGCGGAAGATGCTCTTCAGGAATTCTGCAAACTTCACTGTGTTAAAATGAGTCTTCAAAACCACTGGCAGGGGAACTGAACTTAATACAGCTGGTCGACCCATTGAGTACAGTTCTGTCATTAGATGTAAGCCATCTTTTGAGCTTTTTCAGGGAAGCTGAATAAGGGCAATGCACTTTGAAGCAGAAACCTCAGGTTCCAAGAGGGAAAAGATAACTAGAAACTAATACAACAGTAGAGATCATAAATAAGCATAATGGGAATAAAAAGGGAATAAATGATATAAGAAACAAAGTTAAAAAGAATATTCGAAATAGCAATATAGTATAAATGAAGGAAAAATTGGACAGGAGTTGCTTCTGAGTACATAGACAAGGCAGGAAGCAGAACAATAGAACCGACATCAAGACGCCAGTAAGGTATGCGAAGTATAAGGAAAACTCAGCCAAGCATGATGGAATACCGTTATGACGCTGAGAGGTCATACAACCCAGAGGGGCGGAGAATTTACTGCTGCATAGGAAAGACATACGGAGGTGACCAATAAGAGAAAATTAAAGAAATAAACCCTGCCAATAAAATGTAGAGTAAACCACGTGATAGGCGTAAAATAGGAAAGGAATAGAAAATGGGCGGTGATAGGAAAGAAAAGCTAGGATAGAAGCTGAAAATACGACGGGGGAAAGAGCGTTACTTTTGTGCTGAATACGACGGGGAGAAGACGTGTTATTGGAAGGTTACTCTGGTACTGAATACGACGGGGAGAAGACGCGTTATTGCGATAAAAGTAGGATCCGATGTCGCAGTCCGACTTAGAGTTATGGTCTTGAAGATAGTGCAAATATAGGGAATAAGAGGGAGTTCGCGAAGTAACGTAAAAACATCGTAAAGGGGCAAGAAAAATTAGGAAGACGACGCAAGTGTTAGCAAGAGAGCTACGAGAGCCAGGCTAAAGAAAAATAAAGGAATTGAGAGACGGTCAACACGACTTTTCATAACCGAACCCTGAGAAAGAGATCCCAGCTCACCGACAATTAGACTAAACACCCACCTTTCCACCTCACCGTCAAACCTTCCATACTCCATCCCTACCCAAGCACACAAAAGGACCATGAATCGAAAAAGAACCCACACCAAACTGGCACCCAACGTGTCGTAAACCAACTCTGAAGTTCGGCACTACGACAACGAGGAACATACAACTTTAGCATCACGACACCGGAGGCGCACGCCGACGACCAGGGGAGCGACAACAGGAAGCAACAACTACAACTTCAACATCACGACAACGGAGAAGAACGCCAGGGACGAGGGCATCCATCACGACAACAGGGACGTCACAACCATCAGAGCCAAAGGAGGTAAAAACAACACATCAGCACGAGTAAGTACACCTTAAACATCTTTCTACAAGGAGAAGAGACATAGGGACAGCCAAGTAGTGCATCCGTAGACTGTCGTTAAGTATATGCTACTGAGAAGTGGTAGAACGACAAAAGTAACAATGGCGGAACAATCACAGGAGCAAGACATGAACAGCCCAGCACAAGACATTAGTACTGCAACAGTAGTAAGCCTCACAACTACAATGCAACAGATGCTCCAACAATTTCAGAACAATATAGAAACTAGGTTAGAAGAACAAAGCCAGCACATAGAAACTAGATTAGCAGAACAAAGTCAGCACATAGAAACTAGATTAGAAGAACAAATTCAGAACATAGAAACTAGATTAGGAGAACAAAGTCAGAACATAGAAACAAGATTAGGAGAACAAAGTCAGAACATAGAAACAAGATTAGGAGAACTAGGAGAACAAACCCAAAGACTAGAAACTAAAATTGTAGAGCAGAACCAGACCCTAGAAAATTGATTAGAAGAACAAAGTCAGAACCTAGAGACCAGATTAGGAGAACTAGGAGAGAAAACCCAAAGACTAGAAACGAAAATATTAGAGCAAAATCAGACCCTAGTAAAGAAAATAACAGAACAAACACAAACTTTACGAAACCAGTTAGAAAGTAAACTAATAGAACAAAATAGACACCTAGAGAACATTAGGTTAAGACAGGCCACAACTCAGGCAGAATTTCTACACATGCGTACAGAAATGCATGATGCACAGCAGGACATTGTAAATATCAAAGAAAGAATAAATAACATGTCTAGTACTAGCAATAATGTGCATGCCCAGTTGAGCGATGAGATGCGAAATACCTGCGCCAGGATAGAAAATAAACAAAAGGAATGGCACGAGCAGACACAGTCTGAACTCATAATAATTAAAGAAACTCTGACGCAGGCGGCCGCAGCTCACCGGTCAACTCAAGTAACCATTGCAAACCATACGCGAGAAATGACAGTGCTCAAAGAGGCCATTAACGACCTCAGAATAACAAATGACCAGCCTCAGAGTACTGACATTCCGAACGTACCGGTTAGGCAGGGGATGTTGAACTCGTGCCAGAACACGCCTTCATCAGCCCCCACAGATACATGTAATAGTGTGAATCAGGGTAGCATTTTCAATACTTGCGCAAATACAGGATACCCCTACCATTTTAACCTATTAAATGAAATTACCGTGCCAACATTCAATGATGAAAGGGACAACGCGAAGCGTTATATAATGGACGTAGAAGCATATTTCACTCTTAAAAACATCCCAGAGGAGTACAAAATGCTTATTATTAAGAAAGGCTTACAGGGACAATCACTCACGTGGTTTCGATTAGCAGTTGGTGACCATACCAGGTATGCAGAGTTTCGACAAAACTTTCTAACCAAATATTGGAATGGTGCCACACAATATGCTGTGCGGACCAAAATAAATACAGGAAAATATCTGCACAGGGGAACACAGATGGTTGACTACTTTCTAGACCTAGCCCAACAGAGTAAAATGCTTGACCCGCCGATAGAGAATCACGAATTCATTAATCACGTGATAAAACATTTCCCAGAACATATAAAGAACCATTTAATAGTAGCAAGACCGAACACTATAAACGAGACGATCGAACTTCTGACGGCACTGCAACCACAGATGACGGACTCAAACACAGGACCACGAGAGGGCAGACCGGTATACAATGAACCGAATCTTAGTGGGACCAGGGCATACAACACAGGAAATGCCCGGAGAAATGACAACGCCCAGAATAGAGAACGATACAGAGACCATGTACCTGCCTTTGAACACAGAAACTACAATACACGCTACCAAAGACAAACCCGAGAAAATCCCCACCATTTTCCGGAACCACAACTACACAACGTACATTGGGTACGTACACAAAGACCACAGCAAAGGAGAAACGGCTACGACAGGAACACAACAAGAGAGAGAAGATACAATGCTTTTAGGAGACCCTATACGAACGACATACCACGAGAAAATCCACCAGACCGTAATTGGACCAATAATGGATATTACCAGGAAAACTGACCCGCCGTGACAGACAACCGGACAGAACACATGAACAGTAGGGAAAACCAGCTAACGTCGAGGCAAGAAAACCCAGGCAATACATCTCCAACGACAGTATATAATAACAATGGCGCAGTGACACGACAGAAATGGTTTGCAAATCAGACGTTCGTCCCAACTACACACACATCTCTAAACGGCGCAACGAACACACTCCACCAGGAAAACTAAATGTGGGTAGGATAACGTTCCCGAATCCGACCCCGAGGTATGTGAAACAAGATGCGAACAAGAGCAAAGCTGTAGCAAAATTACAAATACAGGCATAAAACAACCGGACATTGTAGAAACGCCACAAATAGAAATCACCATAAACACAGAAATTTATCAGGCAACCTTGGATACAGGAGCAACTGCTTCTGTATGCAGTTTAAAATTCTTTAACGACTTAGAAATGAAATGTTTACGTCTACAAACACTACCCACAAAGAATGTATATATTTTGACAGCCATCAGCAGAAAAAACAACGCATTCAAAAACAAACAACGATTCCATTTCGTTTAGGACAAATGCACGTCGAACTCATTTTCTTAATAATACCACAGCTGGCAGTCCAAATCATTTTAGGAAGTGATTTCCTAGAGGCATTTAAAGCCAATATCAACTATGCAAACAGGTATTTAACTATACGACGAGATAACGAAGAGGCAACGATCGGGTTCTCTCAGCTGACTGACCAGGTCATTAACTTAACAGAGGCAGAAAACCTATTAGAGGAAGAAACCTTTTTTGTGCAATACGTGCAGGTAAAATCAGGTGTTCACATTGCGGAACTTAGAATCCAGGAAGTAAATAAAGACGATAAAGTCGAGGATAATTTTGACGACACCTGCGTGAGCAAGGAAGACCCAGGTAGACGAAACGAAACCAGTTATCCACACATCACTATAAGAAACGGCTCCCTGGACGTAAGAGAAAATGCACCTTTCCAACAAGGAGAGACAGAATCAACCTCTAGACTTCCCCCTGAAATACCAGATCCGTACGTAAACATATGGACCAAAATAAATGACAAAGTACAGGGAACCACACAACTAAACGACAGCCAAAAACAAACTCTTTTCTCCGTTTTATGGAAGAATAAAGATGCATTTACAGAAAAAACAGGCTTATGTACATCATTCTGTTACGAATTTCACATAAAAGAAGTAAATCCCTGGCGCTACAAATGTAGGAACATTCCTATGAATTTAAAACAAGCAGTAGATGAAACCATCAAACAAATGCTAAAACAGAACAGTATACAGGAATCAAATACGCCCTACATAAACCCTCTGTGCATTGTACGTAAAATTAATGGGAAGGCACGCATCACCATAGATGCCAGACACCTCAATAAATTTATTATGCCAGACCACTTTAGGACCCTCAGTATAGAACAAACACTAGCCAGCATAGGAAGAAAGAAATGGTTCTCCTCAATAGTTCTTACAAACTCATATTTACAAATTCCCATACCTCCACACCTAAGAAAATTCACCGGATTCTTGTACCAAGGCCGCGTGCTAGAATTCACGAGATTACCTTTCGGCTTATCAGTGAGCGCAAGTGGTTTCTTAAGAGCCATGTATGGAATATTTAAAGATCATGCGCAAGAATTCTTGACAGAGTACATCGATGACTTCATTATTCACGACAGGACAATAGAAGAACGCATACAACATTTAGATTTGTCATCTCAAAGCTGAGAACAAATGGGCTGACCTTGAATTTAGAGAAGACAAAGTTCTTCCAGTTGGAAACAAAATTTTTGGGATACAACATTTCGGAGAAAGGAATATCTCCAGACAAAGATAGAATTAAAGCAATCAGGGAAATTCCACCTCCGAAAAACATTAGACAGTTACGTCGAGTATTGGGCATCTTCCAATATGAGGCACGCTTCCTAATTAATTAAGCGAAGGAGATAGCACCTCTGAGAGCACTCTTAAAGAAAGGCACAAGATGGCGATGGACGAACGCACACCAAGAAATTTTCGAAAGGGTGAAAGAGCTATTCGGACAAGCAATCTTACTAGAACGCCCACGCAGCGACAGAACTTTTTATATATACACCGACGCATCAAGTTCAGGTTTTGGAGCAATCCTGTGTCAACTCGACGACCAAGGAAACCAATGTGTCATAAGTACGACATCGAGGAACCTGACACACACGGAGAAGATAGCCTGTGTCACTGAACAGGAAATAGCAGCCATTTTTTTCGCGATTCAAAAATTTAAGGATTTCATCTTTAACTGCAAAATAACAATATTTTCGGACCATGTAAGCCTCTCCTTCATAAATAATTGTAAACTGACAAGCACCAAAATCTCCCGATACATACATGAAATTATGTCGCATGACGTCACCATTAAACACATCCCAGGAAACCAAAACATTTTCGCAGACACATTGTCACGTTTGAACACAAAAGGCGACATACCTGAATGCATAGGTAACACACAAAGAGAATTCCGCGTGTTGAAACTAGACCTGCAGGGCAACAAAGAACTGACAAAACAAATAAAGGACATTAAGAAAATCCAACAAGAAGACGACAAACTTGCTAAAATTTTAACAACAGCTCCTGAAATTCAGAAAGACACAAAAGGATTATATGGCAAACGTGATGGAATCCTTTATAAACTTCAAGGTAGACACCATCCAACATGGCGAACATACGCCCCACGCGTCCTTGAAAATCTCATAATTGATTCATTTCATACAGCAATTATCCACGGGGGAACAGAAAAAACGTGTTTGACGATAGAGGAGTATTTTTATATCCCTCGGCTCCAACACAAAGTACGGCAACGTATATCTGCCTGCATTATCTGCCAAAAAGCAAAACCCATGAACGTGAAATACGACACTCCACCAATATCAATATTACGCGACAAACCACTAGCTCTCGTCACAATAGATGCTCATGGACCAATGCCTACGGGAACGGCAGGAATGAAGTACATATTCGTAATGGTGGACGTATTTACCAAATTCACTAAATTATACCCGATGAAGAGGCTAACAAGCGCAAATTGTGCAAGCAAAGTTCTGGACGATTTTATACCGAAATATGGTAAAATGGACGCCATTTTGGCCGATAACGCGTCCATACACAAAGGCAAACATTTCGTAAATAAGATAAGAACTTCAGGTATCAAAATATACAACTCTACAGCATACCACCCGGAAAGTAACCCGTGCGAGAGATGGATGAGGGATCTATCCATCTACCTGCGAATATTAACATACCGCAAAAGACATACCTCGTGGGTCACCCAACTACCACTAATAGAAAAAATCATGAACAACACGATTAACCCGAACACTGGTATAGCGGCAGTCAAGCTACACCTAAACGAAACGCCAGAAAGCATTTTACCAGGCTTAAAAAGAGCAATTAACACAGACGAAATGAACGAAATCCAGCAAATACAAGAAGCCTACGAACGCCTGAGGAAACGAGCAGAAACTAGAAATGGAAGGAAGAAAAGATACAAAAAGAAATGGACGCCGAACATAGGAGATAAGGTGCTAGTGAGAACCCACAACAAATCTTCAATGCTTAACAAAACATCACAAAAACTGCATATCCTTTGGGAAGGGCCGGCTATGATCGTTGCGAAGTTCGGTGATCGTTCTTTTGAGCTGGTAGACTATAAAACGAAGAAAAACATAGGTAGATATAACATAGCACTATTACGACCCTTTAAAAGATCTGGAAATCACACATACTCAAACCATTACCTGACGCGAACCGGAGTCACTGAACTCATTAATGTACGGCACAGGTAATTAGTAAACACCACTTTGTTACAAATAGAAGAAATACACACGTTTCACAGAAATAAGAATAACGGACATAAAGAATAAACGCGATGGAATTTAACTATAATATAAACAAATGCTACACCTGGTTATACTAATAAAAAAAAATTTGTACTTAGAATAAGTTAGCGGAACATACAAGGAATTATAAATACAAGTGCCGAACACAAAAGCAATCACGACATTGCAGTGACGCGAGTGACAGTGTATGAAACATTAAAGGTTCACTATGCTTAAAGAGGCAATGTAAGGCCCAAAAGACAACAATAAAACAAATAATGTAAATAAATAGAGAAAATCAGAGACAATCCAATAATGCAAAATCAGATTGATAACATAATGTAAAATATCGGACACATTGAAAACCAAAACAATATGTAACAATGTATATAAGGGTATAAATGTATAAATGTATGTATGTATTTTATTGTAAAAACAAAAAAAAAACCAAACAAATGCTCTAAAGCTCCTTGCTTGCACTTACGTTGACGAAGGGAAAGAGGAGAAACTAGGTAACAATTGTCAGCTTTAGCACGTCAGTTAAACTTTGAAGGGCGCGGTTTAGTGGGACTTTCGAAGGAATTTGAAATTTTTCCCAACTTGTGAGAAAAATAGCAATATTCCTCCTAAGGGCAATTGAAGCAGAAACCTCAGGTTCCAAGAGGGAAAAGATAATTAGAAACTAATACAACAGTAGAGATCATAAATAAGCATAATGGGAATAAAAAGGGAGTAAATGATATAAGAAACAAAGTTAAAAAGAATATTCGAAATAGCAATATAGTATAAATGAAGGAAAAATTGGACAGGAGTTGCCTCTGAGTACATAGACAAGGCAGGAAGCAGAACAATAGAACCGACATCAAGACGCCAGTAAGGTATGCGAAGTATAAGGAAAACTCAGCCAAGCATGATAGAATACCGTTATGATGCTGAGAGGTCATACAACCCAGAGGGGCGGAGAATTTACTGCTGCATAGGAAAGACATACGGAGGTGACCAATAAGAGAAAATTAAAGAAATAAACCCTGCCAATAAAATGTAGAGTAAACCACGTGATAGGCGTAAAATAGGAAAGGAATAGAAAATGGGCGGTGATAGGAAAGAAAAGCTAGGATAGAAGCTGAAAATACGACGGGGGAAAGAGCGTTACTTTTGTGCTGAATACGACGGGGAGAAGACGTGTTATTGGAAGGTTACTCTGGTACTGAATACGACGGGGAGAAGACGCGTTATTGCGATAAAAGTAGGATCCGATGTCGCAGTCCGACTTAGAGTTATGGTCTTGAAGATAGTGCAAATATAGGGAATAAGAGGGAGTTCGCGAAGTAACGTAAAAACATCGTAAAGGGGCAAGAAAAATTAGGAAGACGACGCAAGTGTTAGCAAGAGAGCTACGAGAGCCAGGCTAAAGAAAAATAAAGGAATTGAGAGACGGTCAACACGACTTTTCATAACCGAACCCTGAGAAAGAGATCCCAGCTCACCGACAATTAGACAAAACACCCACCTTTCCACCTCACCGTCAAACCTTCCATACTCCATCCCTACCCAAGCACACAAAAGGACCACGAACCGAAAAAGAACCCACACCAACTTATGTTCATTTTGTGGACTTTGGATTGAAAACGGTCATGATTTGTAAGAAATTGGGTTGTTACGTAATAGAGTCACAAAGGTAAGGAATATTTTGTGGAGTTTGGATTGAAAACGACCATGATTTGTAAGAGATTGGGTTGTTACGTGATAGGGTCACAGAGATAAGGATAGTCTGTGAAATATGTTGGGGATGAGAAGTTTGGTGTGGAAGGCATCATTGGATTTGTTATAGATGGATTTGCAAATCCTAGTTTTAGCTGTATTCTGGGTTAAGGGACTGGATTTGTTATCTAGTGTAGTCCTGTAGCTGGCAACATTAGTGGCGAGATAGTCGGCTCTTTCATTCGCTTGTACTCCTGTATGACCCTTGACCTACTGGTGAGTGATTCTATTTTCCCCATGCATTCTTCTGTATTATATATTCTCTATGTATTATTTAAAGCCAATTAAAGTTGGTATGATTGTTCAATGTGTTATAGATTTTGTTACCTAGAATCTGCAACCTTGTCTTAGGTTTCCATGACAACTTCAGATTTAGTTGGAATACAAATTTCCTCTATCTAAGAGCGTGATAGAGAGGGTAAAGACAAAGTTCGTTATCATGTTACATTGGGAAATTAGGAGGAGTTACTCTATTACATTATGAGTAGAGAAAGTTGTGTGAATGTGACACATCACATTTTCATTAGTTTAAATTGAAGCTATGTCAGAACATGTGGACATTCGACATGAGAGCCCAAAGCGCTGAACCGGTAACAAGCGGAGACAGGTCTCGCGGAAGTGGGTTCGGTCTGAGAAAGGAGAACGGAGCAAACAAAGGAAGGTAACGTGATGCTCTTACGAAATAAGGAATGATAGGGGTAGAAATTTAGAGAACGAAATCTACGTATCCTTGCAATATCACTATCGTGATAGTTGAGTGGTGAATGACCAGGTTTCTCAATCCAGAGAGTACAGGTTTGATTCTAGGCTGTGGTGGAGAACCTTTCATTAACAAAACAATATCTTATTCTGCACAGATCTGGTAGTACGAATGTGAGTGATAAAACCAGCGCCAAGAAACTCTATTGCTATGGTACCATGGTTTCTTTAGTAAAAGCTACCGCAACGAACAGTATACCGGAGCCGTACTTAGTTAATTGAAGATGTAAACAAAACTAGAAAATGTATTACCCTGCCGGCGACTATGATTGGAGGGAATAGTCGCGCCATTTTATCAACCATGTGTCGAGCACGTTAGCTGTCAGCGAACATGAAAAGTTTTGCTTTGCCGTTTTCGATGTTTTTGAGTAGCTTATGGGTAGTAACTTTAAGTTAAGATAAAATGCAAATGTATGTCCACTGTGTAGGGCATTTTTCCTTTTGTGTGCTAAAAGATGACTTACGCAATTATTCAAATATTTGATTTCATCACATGACTGCACCTCATTTATAAATTAAAAATAAAGGCCCGAGTCCTTCTGCGGAGTGGGCTAAATAACTGCGCATAGCTACTTTGGCAGTGATTTAAAAGTCCTGCTGGAATGCAACTGAAATATAAATATACTATACGTACCTAACTGTAATCTAACAACAGACGAATTACGTAAATGATTTCCACTTCTGAACTTACCTTTGATAATTCTTTCGCTACAAAAATATTTCTGTTCCCAAATGCAAAACCTATGTCTCGAAGATTGGTGTTGAATTTCGTTTTTCAAAGCACAGGTAATCGGGATCATTGTTTACTGCCTGAAGCACTTTTGTAATTGCGGTGGCTCATTTCTTTCAAATGAGCTATAAACCTTGTGACGAACAAAACTTCTAACAAATTCATCATATCCACCTTCTACAACTAGCTTCTTTCTTTTTCGGTGTTTTCCTGGAATGGAACGCCGGCCCGTGTTCACCTCACTTCGAGCGGCATTGATATGCACCTATCACTGAAACACCGGTTAACTCTGCTGACAAATTAACAATGTCCTCAATTGCTAAGATTGGGTATTTTTCACACAATTTGCAAAATACGTTCGATAGAATTTCTTTTTCGCCGCTTTTTAAAGGTTTTCCTCTGCAATGTTTTACATATTGCTTGGAAGCCGCCATGTTTCAAACTGATTCTCTTCTCACTTCGTTTTGAACTGCGCAAGCGCAGCGCGGACTCTGATTATACATACAAGTTACCCTTACATTTACCATATAAAATATATCAATTAATTACTGTTTGATATTTGCATTTGTAACAACGTGATGTTGTTTTTATATTTTCATTAGATGTAAAGTTATCAAAAATAATATGCGAAATGCAGGTTGTTTCGAAACGACACCGAATGAATGTAGCCGTTTCGTAGTTTATAACTTAACTAATCCGAATTTCGGTGTGGCAGCTTCAAAATTCTCTTAGCTATAATTTTATGCACCATTAAATATTACGTTATTTTGTGATTCGGCCGTACAGGAATCACTGGTGTTTTTTTTTTGTAATGACCAGAGAGTTACTGAGCTGTCCCAAAAGGGAGCCCGGCGGCCCCGTGGGGCTTTCCATAGGGCAAGGCCTAGAGCCTATCAGGGCCCCTCCCCCATCTGGTCCTATGGACTCAAGACGGGATGAAAGTGGATACGCCACTTACGCTCGCCAACCCCAAAGGAGATGGCTACCGATTGACCTCAGTAGGGTCGCCTGGTGATCTAGCACATCTTCTACTACCTCGGGAATATATAGCTTCCCTCAACCCCGTCCGGAAACGTACCCGATCTCCCCGGGGTATCGGGAAACACTTCCCCACGAGTCCAACCCAATCCGAACAACTCCCATTCAGGGAGGGGCTCAAATGTTCGGCCCGAGGTTCCTCTAGTAACGTCAGAGGTACCACGAGTGCTAGGGGTCCGCAGCACCCGCACCACAACAGCTAAAGGGGACGGACTCCCCTCCCCTACGGGGCAACCACTGGTGTGCGAACCTCAAAAGTTATATTTTGGACACACCAGCCACGAAAACAACAAAACTGCTCCTAGCTGTTATCAGTGATCCTAGCCTCGCTTTCAGGTAATGGGGCAAAGGGCAGTTATTTGTACAAAAGTCGACTAATAACTCGGACACTTGCAAGGTTGCTCATTTTGCTATGACCTTAATTGTACAATGGTTTAAACCAGTTACTGTAAAATCAACTGCTTCCTTTCCAGTTATAAATGCTTTATTTAGAATGATTAAACACAGTCAAAAATGATTTTCTAATTGCATAACACATTTAGTTTTGGGTTAACTTTACCTAGAATTCTTTGATATTGTTCTCTGTTCTTTTTATCATTTAATGCTTCGATCCTCAATCTCAATAACATTACATTCCCTTTCAAATTTAAGTTAATTGATGGAAATTAATTATTTCTTCACACTAGCCTATATAGGCTAAGGTTTTGACAGATAGAGCCAACCTGAAAAATTCAATGGCATGGCCTGGATTTGAACCACGGATATAGGTCAATTGGAGAATTTAATATCAGGACGGCACGTTGGCCATGGTAGCTCAATGGGTGAGAGTGACTGGACGGAAACCAGAAGATCCAAGGTTCAAATCCCGGCCATGGCATTGAATTTTTCAGGTTGACTCTACATTCGCTCTAAAATGTTTAACTTGCATATGCCCACCAGCTTATTTGCCGTCATCGAGTGTTATAATGGAATGTTAGAACACGTTGAACACCCATAAACAAAATTAACTGAAAAACAGCTTCTTTATTGCGGTTCCTTGGTGTATGTCGGTATGTTTACAATCAGCTACAGCAGGTGGCACGCTGTGTCACTTACCTGCGATTCCTTCGATAGCACGAGGCACGTGGCGTTGTTCCTGTACTGCCGAATGCACACTCATTCTGGGGCGCTTTTATGCCGCTCTTTTGGCGGTAAAAGCTGTCTATATGTGTCACATAGAAGGTGAGCTACTACTTCTAGTATTCGTTCGGTGTCGTTTAGAAGTACTCTGTACATTTTTCATACGTAGAGAGATACAAGGCTAAACAGATAATGACGTCGCACACGTACACGTGCTTTTGTTTACATTGCCATATAGCTAAGGACGGCTCCGGTATAGTTAAAGGAACACGACGAAATAGTAAAGAAGCTAAGAAAAGAACAAGTATTTGTGATTCAAACCAATAACTAGGAACACATTGAAAATATGAACTATAGCTCTTTAACCAGCTCTATATTTCTTTGTGATTTAATATTTTATGTATGTCTTACGATTTGGCAGTTTCATAGAAGTCGTTCAAAATGTAGATAATTTTATAAGCTATTCTAAGAAAATTTAAGTTATACATATCATTTTTCATGAAAAAAATATGTTAAACAGTTATTCGTATTTTAATGTAAATCTTTAAAATAAAGAGCAAGCTCTTTAACATTCTTCATGGGACGGTCCCTTAGTAGTGGAGATAATTTGAAAATCTTGTGACTCATTGTTGAAAAATACTGCACTTAAACACCAAACACTTACTCTGATTTTATATATAGTTGCTCAAACTTCAACAGAAGGTACACGGTTCAAACATCGCATGGACTGCTCTCCTTATGAGTCTTTCACAAAAAGCCTCTATCACTACCCTTTTCTTAAAAACGATAAACAATTTTCATTAAAATACCAGATGTTTAAAACAGTTTCATCATAAAAAATATGAATCTTCAATCTTTGGGAAGCCTCTGAAGTTTTCCTCATTACCTGCATAGGAGATATAAAGGGCAGTAAATGGACAAAACAGAGATGAACAAAATTCTTACTTCGTAAAATGGGAATTTATGCCAAAGACATCCTTGTGGTTCTAACCGTTTTCAAAATATGTTTTATTGGTTGAAATATTCATATACGCATGCTTTTCTCAAATGGGAGATCACCATTCATTATTTCCCCTCAGAGGAGTATAAATATTCATCTCAATCTCACAGCTACCAACACTTAAAACGTTTGACTACCTGCTCTTTACTGCCGTATTCCCATTGCACCTACCAGGAAATGTGTAACAAAAGAATTTCCACAAATGTTTATCTCGATTAACACCAAGGAGTTAGAATAACTGTTTTAAGAATACTTTTTGAAGAGTGGTTAGAGAAATTCATGTGAACGTAACACAGATATTAGATTGACATTGAGTGTATGGAATGTTATCAAACGTTGAACGAGTTCATCAAATCAATCAGTTCTCATCGAGCCATCAGAAACAGATCCAGTTATTTTTAAAGGACGGTCTGTTATTGATGCGAAACTATGTTGTGACACGGTATGAACTCTTGTAAAGCATGCCAGAGAATACAGTGACTTTTTTACAGCACCAACTTAACAACACGGGGACAGTCAAAGCACTCGCTCTCTGGTGAACACCTCTCTTTCTGTTTATTGGCCAGATTGATTCAGCTGGGAGATATCGATTGCAGTATAACTATTTTACACTCACTTGTGGCAAGTGGTGGCACCTCTCCGCTAACAAGTGGACAGTTTCAGCTCTCGATTTGTACAGCTATATCCCGTACCTACGGCAATAACACACTCACGCATCCCTTTATCTCTACACCTACCTTTTAATTTGAAATTATCTTTTTGTTAGACAAAGTTGATGTATGTATAATGTGGCAACTAAAGAATCTCATTTGTTCTGCTTTTAGACCACTGCTGGTCGCCTGCGGCCTTTTTATGCACACGTTAGCCCTTTCCTGAAGATTCACCAATTCTAAGGGAGGAAGTAAATTCTTAATTTTTGATCCACATATGGACACGACTTCCTGGAAACTCAATAGATTAAACAAAACCTTCCTCTCTCAACGTGGCAGCCGGCGACTAAACCATGCCCTATCCAGGGACAGCAATCATAAGATCTCGACACAGTGCTCTATACACAAAAAATATTTCCCACCTCTTTAAAATACACTATCTACCAAATATATGAAGAAAATGAAGGAAATGCACCACATAAGCTTATATAAATAGAAATAATCATCCTCTCTAGTAAACTAGAAATAATAAATGATCAGGCTCTCAATATAGCTACATACACTTTGCTTTTTTGATAGGTAAATTGAATAATAAATAGCATTCAAAACGAACAAGGTATAACATTTACTTATATTGAAAAAGACCGTATGCAATCTAAGGAAAATACTCTGATTAGAACAGATATTTAAAGAAAATAGAACACAGCTAGTTAAACATTTAGGTTTTAAGATTAATAAAAACAGAATGTGAATATTTTGAATCTTTCAAGAACTGCTTAAATGATTTTGTCAACCTATTTGATATTGATTTTGGAGAATAAGTCTTTACAGTAAATAACTTTCGAGAATTTGATTGTTCTAAGAAACCACTCCAACCAGTGGTGACCTAGTACAGTTTAAGATACTTGCAAGGCATAAAATGTATACTCTGAATTTTCTTGAAAAAGCGTGTCTGAAACTGTTCCTTTCTGAAGAAATTTTGTACACGGTGTTCAGTTTTATTCGTTATTTTCCGCCCTCCGATTGAGCAAGAATGACGTCATAGTTGACTGGTGAGTCTATCTTGAAACCATAGTGCCGTCTACGGAGAAGAAGCGGCAGTTGTTGCGGAACTATAAGTAAATTAGAGCACTCTAAGTGTAGTTGTGCTGGTAACTAATACAACCAGCTTCCTCTAGAAATGAACTCATACGAGGGCTGTTCAATAAAGAATGATCACAACTTTTTTGACAGCGTACCTATACTCATCCGCATAATTTTGATGACCCTCCTCAAAATAGTCTCCCCTGAATGCGATGCACTTGTCCAAGCGTTTCTGCCAGTGTTCAAAAACATGCTGAGAGATCCTTCAAAATATATAGGGAGGGTGAGGGATGCACTTCACGTTAATGTTTGCAAGATATTCAGCAACAACATTGGCAATATGCGGCCGCGCATTATCGTGCTGCAGCATCTAGCCTGCTTTACGGAAATGTGGTTCTTTGCTGCTAATATGGACTTGCAATGTTTTCAGGACATCCTTCTAGGATTATCCAGTTACTGATGTGTGTGCAGGTACAACATGCTGATAAACCATTCCATGAATATCAAAGAATGAGATGACCATAGCTTTCCCAGCAGAAGCAACCACTTTTGCTTTTTGGGGGGGGGGGTTGGTAATGAAGGAGACTTCCACACTGAGCTTTGCTGTTTGCTCTCAGGATCGAAATGATATAGCTGAGTTTCATCAGCAGTGATTACGTTTGAAACAAGCTTCGGATCTTCCTCTAACGTCAACTTTTACTGAATGCAGACATGTATGAGAATGTCCTTTTGTTCGGGAATCAACAGTCTTGGAACCCATCGCGCATAAACACGTCTCATGTGTAATGATTCTGTCACCAAAGTGTGGGTGACACTCGATGAAATGTTCAGTACTTCAGAAAGTGATCTTAAGGTAATTGGTCGACCCTCTCTCACAAGGGCAGCAGTAGTGTTGATGATTTCCTCCATAAGAGCAATAACTGGAGCACCGGGTCCACCTTCCTTTGAAATTGATTGTCTCCCCTCTTTAAACATTTTAAACCACCTTTGAACTCTGCTATAGGGAAGAACAGATCTCCATAGGCCTTTTATAGCATTGTGTAGACCTCAGCTGAAGATTTGTTGAGACGAAATCAGAATTTCAAAGTCGTGTATTGTTCCTCGCGTGTTACCTGCATTGCAGAGGTAGGTGATACTGAACATGTCTGAACTTGACTGGTTCTCACAGGCGGAAACCAGGAGTACTAACAATGAATCTACTAAGGCGTGTTTGTTTCACATTAAGCTAACAGAATATAGTAAGATTGAATTTTAGTGTGCAAAATTATTACCATAAAATTATAATCATTCTTTATTGAACAGCCCTCGTAGCACCGCGTCTTCATGATTGAAAGATACTTTCGTACCAGCAGAAAACTGGGGCGACATATAAATATAATTTAAACAGCTTCATACAGGAACTTTTTCTGCCTTTGGGAAGAATCCATTTGGCCATCGGAGGGGAATATATTTTATCTAGTGACGCACATAAACACAATACACATACACAGCTATATACACCCATGTTCGAGGCGGGACTCGAACCCGCGACTCTCTGCGCGACGGAATACTAGAGACAAACGCTCTAAAGACCATGGTTACGAGGATCGGCAAGAGGAGTTTATGCAACGCTATCCAGAATTCAGACAAGTCCCTCGGAGCGTAATGTTGTCAAAGGTGTCCAGGTACCGTCAAATTGACATACATTTGTTTGCAACATAAACATCTTAGGTTTCATCAGTATACGATCTGAAATTTTTCGTCACTCTCACGCTTAGTTAAAATGTCAATTACTGTTGGTATCCTTATGTATTAAAACCAATAGTTGCATCAAATATTTCCAAGATACATGGTCAGTTACTCGCAAAAAAGATAGACACGGAACGCTATAAAGTGAGTGGTTCCAATCTAGAAAAAATAAATAAGAAATGTTAAGACAGAAAGGCCTCAAGCATACCTTCTCGCAATACAGATAGTGTTTAAGGGGAAGGGAGAAAGGAAATATAAAAATTGGACCCAAAAGACTATGTACTAGAGATATTTTCTTGTTTAGTCTTGGATAAAAGCTTTGTACATATTGTAACAATAACTTATTTTTCATTCCTAGAACATTTTTACTAATATTCTTGTTTGTAATGAAGTTACGTTGTGAGGAAAATGTGGGTGATAGAAAAGAATTGAGATCAAATTTAAACATTTCTATTTACTGTGACAGGTTTACAATACGCATATATGTCTACCATAACGGAAAAACAGATGTTCATTGTGAAATAAGTGTTCAGTAACTTATCATTTCGTATATTCTTCATGGTATATCTTTATGACTACATAATAAGCTTTGCAGTGCATTGCACTGCAGTATATAGTTTTCTAAAATCAGTTATCGTATCTACGCACCAGCCGAAATTAAACACCTTTATATTACGCGGGTGGGACCCACATCTCAAATATTGTATTTACATGCCGGTTGAGGGAGACCTCAAAGCTGCTGTCAGCACATCAAATACGATCGCAAGCCGCTAGGGGAATCGTATATAAACTCGCTTCATCAGCGATGCTATTGATGCCGTCATATTTTACGCGGTAAAATTACAGATAAAAATGAACACCGTGTATAACTGATACTCCATAAGAGATGGAAATGAACTTACTGCGCGAAAAACACAGATTTCTTTAATGAATTTACTTTAAGCAGTTATTCGCAGCATTAAACATTTTCGACACATTCGTCACTGTTAGTTTTAACTTTTCAATACTTTATTTTTAGGGTGCTGTCGCTGTTCAGATGTTCCTTGCGATACCACAAAAGGCCACCTATTAGTCATCCGGTTTTTAGACTGTCAATTTGATTTCGTGTTCAAAGAAATGTGTAATGAAATTATTTCTGGAAACCTTTGCCTTAAATTAAGCTCTTTTGTTAATAATAATTTGTGAAGGTTGTGTAAACATGAATGATAAATATATCTATATGTAGTTTCACCCTGTAACTGCGCTCGCTCATGAAATGCTGGTTCACCTAGAGACTTTCCGCTTCCAGAGATAAGGAGGTCCGGATTTTAATTTTAAGAGAGGAAGAAATCAATCTTCAGAATTTTCCAGAAGAATTCCATTTAAAGAGCACGATAATCGCTGAATGCTACATATCGAGATGTTCCTAATTTATTTACCATCTCCCTGCTCCTCGTAGCTGGTTGCCATGGAAACGCCAGGCGGTGCCCGTTTCCTACTTTTTAAGTTTCTATTCTGGTGTCATCCGAAATAATGTATTGGCAACCTAGTGAGTTTGGGGTATTTTTTGTTACATTATTCATGCGCACACACACAGATATCTAATTATATGTGCGAGACACTTTGACAGCGGGTGTAACACGAAAATATCGGGTATGATACAAGGCCGCCAGGACGCTGATATGGGCCTCCAGGGAACTGCGGGCACAAAGGGCACCGCTAATTCATCACAACCTGTTTTGATATGTTTCACAGGCAACACAGTTTTATTACAACATCCAGCAAGAAACATGATTCACTAATTTTCTATAAGCCAATCTTACAAAACCTTATCCGTTATGTTAATTACTAATTTGCATACATTATATAACATTATTACACATTTCCTTGTGAACACAGTAGAATTAAGAGAGTGCTATAGTTGAGTCCTCTATAAGTTGGTCCCTAAATGATGGCTTTGAAATTATGTTATGTTTGCATTTCTAAGTGCTACAAAACAAGAATGACTTCGTAGTTGACAAAAGTATGAGTAATGGAAAACACAAGTCAATAACAAGAAACATCTCGAAATGGCTTAATAAAGAAAATGTGCATTTGTAAATTGTATATTTTGACAAGACGCACTTATATTTGTGACATAAAATTTATATTTCTTATTTTATCAGCTATGCAAAGGTGTTGCGTCATAAAGAGATTTTCAGAGGTATTATCGGCAATTGAAGGACGTACGAGGGCTGTTCAGTAAAGAATGATCATAACTTTTTACGGTCATAATTTTTCGCACTAAATTCAATCTTATTATATTCTGTTAGCTTAAAGTGAAACGAACACGCCGTAGCAGTTACATTCTTGGTACTCCTGGTTCCCGCGTGTGAAACCAGGTAAGTTCAGAAATATTCAGTATCTCCTACCACTGCAATGGAGGCAACACGCGAGAAACAATATGCGGCTTTGAAATTCTGCTTTCGGCTCAAGAAATCTTCAGTTGAGGCCTATACAATGTTACAGGAGGCCTATGGAGAGCCTGTTATTCCCTACAGCACAGCTCGAAGGTAGTTTAAAATGTTTAAAGAGGGGAGACAGTCAATTTCAAAGGAAGGTGAACCAGATGTACCAGTTACTGCTCTTACGGAAGTAAACATTAACACTGCTGCTGCCATTGTGAGAGAGAATCGATGAATTACCTTAACATCATTTTCTGAAATACTGAACATTTCACTGGGTGTCACCCACACGTTGGTGACAGAAACACTACACATGAGACGTGTTTGTGCACGATGGGTTCCAAGACTGTTGATTTCGGAACAAAAGGACATTCGCATACAGGTCTGCATGCAGTTAAAGTTGATGTTAGAGGAAGATCCGGAGTTTCTTTCAAACGTAATCCCTGCTGATGAAACTTGGCTACATCATTTTGATCCTGAGAGCGAACAGCAAAGCTCAGTGTGGAAATATCCTTCATCACCAACCCCTAAAATAGCAAAATTGGATACTGCTGCGGGAAAGTTATGATCATCACATTCTTTGATATTCATGGAATGGTTTATCAGCATGTTGTACCTGCACACACATCAGTAACTGTACAATGCTACAGGTATGTCCTGAAAATATCGCATGTCCTTATCAGGCGCAAATGACCACATTTTTTGAAGTAGGCTGGATGCTGCACCACGATAATGCGCGGCATCATATTGTCAATGTTGTTGCTGAATATATTGCAAAAATCAACGTGAAGTGCATCGCTCACCATCCCTATAGTCCGAAATTAGCCCCATGTGACCTTTTTTATTCCCTAACTTGAAGAAACGGCTTCGTGGGAGGCATTATCCATCAACGGATGCAGTGGTGAAGGCAGCGTAGGCGAATTTGAAGGATCTCTCAAAAAATGGTTTCCAGCATATCTTGGAAGACTGGCAGAAACGCTGGGATAAGTGCGTCGCATTCAGGGGAGACTATTTTGAGAAGGACTATCAAAATTATGAGGATGAGTAAAGGTACGTTGTCAACAAAAAAATGTGATTATCCTTTATTGAACTGTCCTTGTACATCCCATTTGTCATGAAAGTATCTTACACATATTGTATTTTAATCAAAGTCTTTGGAGGTTTTTTGAGAGAATAAATATTTTAGAAAATTTTTCCATGGAGTGGGCGGAATTTTTAAGTGAAAGGTCTTTGCCCTTCAAAGGGAAACTACGGGCTATCGTTACCTTTATCTTAATTAGGGATAGTGCTTAACTTTGAGGCCATTATAACCCCATACCGTATCTGGTGTTGTTAATCGTGTTACGCAGATGGCTTTCATTTTTAGGAGCATGCCTACGACATTAAATCTAATACTTTTTGTTTCATGCTTTAATGATATGTTTCTCTTTCAGCAACGTGTTTGAAACTTGGTTGAATGGGCCAAGAAAAATACTGGCCTAATAAAACATCTACTTGGTACTATATATTTATAGCTTTCTGCAATTGGAAAACGTGACATATTGTATTTTGTAAACAGTTCAAATCTTATAAAATGTTATTTGTATCACAATATCAAATTATAGACCACACGATTGAAAATAAGGGATGTAAAATTGTTGAGCTAAACACGAAAGATTTGAGCCCAACTTAAAGTGACAGAATGGTGAAAAAACCTGAATAATACTATTTAGCAAACCTTGCTTTGCGAGGAAATAAATACCGCAGACCTCATACCTCGGTTCGGAACTTAAAACGCCTTTTACTGCTTCATACATTGTTTAGATTTCGTTTTAGTAGTTTTAACGCAAACAAAAGTACTGCATCCACCATTACAATTACAGTATGAGCTAAAACTGCCGTAATTTGTGACGAAGCGGAAACAATATAATACATAGTTTCTTTTAATATGACTGTACAATGAAAACACGTGTTGACTGAAGATTGAAATCCAATTGATTCCACTCTTTACATCAGCCACATTATGTTCCAGTGTTATTATCAACCGATGCGTATGATAGGTGCTCCTTCACGGGCGTGTTTAGTTGTGCGTGAATGTTCGTTGATGAATAAAGGTTTGAAATAATAATTTCTTCCACACTAGCCGTTTGTGGGCTAAGGATGAGTAGAGTCAGACTGAAAAATTCAATGCCATAGCCGGGATTTGAAACACGGGTCTCCCTATCTCTGTGGGGTTGCTCTAAACCTCCGAGTTCCTATGGCCAACGTGCCGACATGACATTAAATTCTCCAACTGACTCGTATGTTTCTCGGTAGATCACTAGGGGTTTCTATATGTTATGAGACATGCACATTTTGTGGTGTCTTACTTATGCTGTAGGTACTTAAGTCCCAGGCTTCATAGTTATCCCACTATATTTTTATTTTAGGTGAATTGTTGGAAATAATCACTTCTTCCACACTAGTCATGTGTGGGCTAAGTTTTGGATGAGTAGAATAGAGATGGCCATAGTAGCTCAGAGGTTTAGAGCAACCACACTGAGAGCGGGAGAACCGTGGTTCAAACTTCGGCTATGGCATTGAACTTTTCAGTCTGCTCCTTACAACATTTATGCACTGAGTTGTCCACCCCTCTATAATCTGTTCTGTAAATCATCCATTAGAAGACATTCAAGAAAGTCGTAAGTCACAAACGTTGTTTAGCACATTGCATAAATCAAAAAAATATAAATGGGGTCAGGTGACTCACCTAGATATATACCCAAAATTCAACTTCCTTCTTTGTCACTGACATGATTAGTGGGGTGCTAACTTACATTTACCTTCTCCTTTTGTACAAATTCAAACTAACATACTTCTGCTTAATGCACCTTTAAGTTTCTGTTGCCCGTACCACATGCGCTGCTTGTAATTTCTCCGACATACACACAACATTCTGCTTGCCGGATCTGACACAACACTGATGCATTCCCTTCTTCATGTTTCAAACTGCATGCAGATTCATTTCTACGAGCTGTAACTACTGCACTGCTTGCAGACCGACGCACAAAGTTTCGACCGCCTTATATACCCTGACCGTGAGAGCGGTTCTTGAAGTTAATGTTCTGGAGTTCCATTAACCGAATGCTCCAGAACAAATCCGCAAGGTAACAAAGCGGTTCACATCCGACTTTGTGAGATTGCTACAGGCTGCCCTTGAATTTTGCGCTGTTTTCCTTCTAGTGGCAGCAAATAAAGAAGATGGTGCAATGGTTCGACTTATATTTTCACGGCAGGTATCCTTCGTCACCGTGACAATCTATTTCCAAATTTTATAGAGCCTGCTTTTTGTTTTGCGAGTTTTCAGAACGAATTCAAGATTATATCGATTTTTACACTTGTATAAATAAACATTGAATTCTCATTAAGATTCTAGAGAAAGCAGATTTATTCCCAAAATACTGAATTAAATATATTAAATAGAGATGTGGAATAGAGGGGCAGAGGCGACAGTTTGGAGAGAATGAAGGGTACAGTGTAAGGGTGAAAATCGGTGGTGGGAGGAGAGGGAACGAGAAAGAATCGGATATAGGACAAATGGGAAGGAGGGGAGTAGAAAAAGAGGGAATGTTAGGTGAGTAAGTGGGGAAAATACGGAGAAAGAGAAAACGGTGGCGAAATAGATGGAGGGGAAAAGTGATAAACGGAGATACGCAGAAAGAGATAGGAATGTCTGTAGTTAACTCAGTAAGAGCTGAGAATTTTCTTCGTTAACCAATACGACAGGTTTACATGGAACTGGTATTCAGGGCATCGGAGAAAAATCGTTCCTCAAGCGTCTATCAGATCATAATTGAGAAAAGAAAATCTTTCCGAGGCTTCTCAAGCAAGGCTAGTTATAATAACTTCTTGAGTATCAAACGTCTTTAATGTAATATCTAATTAGTTCTCGTAAAAATTAACCCTTCCTTAAGCCTTTTTTCTCCTCGTGTAGCTGATGTTAATGTTCTAATTGCACTTAACTCTTTAAATCCACCCTTCTCCGCTAATTAACTCGTCTTTCTGAAGAGAATGTTTCAGACATCGTTTGATTAAGTAATACGAACGTATCAAAGTATTTTCTTCTGGGAACTGATTAAAATCTATAAAACTCTATACAGACCAGTTACAGACATACGGATGCTTACCCGATGCTGTCAGCAACAATATGACAGTACAAAAGTTTCCGTTTCAAATCATATAAACGATTTTTTATTTTGAATTTTCTAGTTTATACTTATTTTAGTCAATATTGTTTAAATATTTTGTCACTATGTAACTAATATTGGAGACCTACCGTTGTTGTTGCTATGCATAATAAAGTTGATAATCCCGTCTGTGATCAAGTTGCTATGAAAACAAAAGAAATCTCAGTACTTTAAAAATGGCCAAAATAACTAGTGCGATAAGTAAAAAATTTATTTTGAAATATTGATTGCGATATTACCATGTATACAATTATTGAATGCAATTGCACTATATTCACTCCTGCTCTTTATATCTAAACTTGTTGTTTTATGTGGTATTTCTCCAGCAGAGGACGGTCTTGCTGAAATTCCTTCACTATGATTCCCACTGTACAAATCTTTTCAGCAAGCTTCATTTTACTTCGCAGAGAATTCTCCACATATTCCTCTGCTGCAGTAGATGATTATTAATTGCTCACATCCAGCTTTCCATGCCTCTTCTATTTCATCATCACTGAGCACATAGTCTAAAACTGTGTCCATAATCGAATTAAACCCTCAGTCAAATTCGATTTACACTTTTAACAAGTATAATATGGCGAAAGGACCAACAGGATTTATTATTTCTCCATAGCAACACATATAGGTGATATAGGCACATTTATCTTCAGTTATATTTATTAATATTTCAGCTAATATCTTAATTACTAAAATTCAGATGGATATAAATGCACGTAGTGCAAAAATTGTATGCAATGCATATGTGATAAGCACATAACGGAATCTCGGAAATTGAAAAACTCGGCTCAAGCGAGTTACACTTTTAACAAATATAGCCAAGAGCAGGTCGCCCGGGTTCTCCCGGGTTCTCCCGGGCGGAGGTTAACACGCCACGGTACCTATCCGCTGTGCGGATTTACCCGTGCGGTATAAAAGGTATAGTCATTTGCGCGAGCTTGTATGTCGCTCTTTAAGATAGCGCGGTTGGTCTCTACTGATGCTTCTGATGCCGAGGTGTACCTCCGATGAAGGGGGACAGTGCCCACAGTCCCCACTTTGGGCGGTCGCTAACGATCCGTCAAGCAGAGAGGGGGGGACGAGAAGCAAGAGGCCAGATGGAATTTAGTTTTTGAGGTTAGATTTGTCCAGGTAGGTCATGCGCTCTCGGGCGCAGCTGCAGGTGTTACCCTTCCAGCCACAACCAAGGTGCGGCGTGACCTAGCGGTGATTGGGGATGAAGGAGGAGAGGCAGACTTTACCATCCAATGGCATCCTTGGGGAGGCGGTTGCTCCTTTGTCTCCTAGGGAAACGGTGGTCACATTGACCCAGTATGTTCACCAGCTGGTTTGGGTGAGGACTGATCTTGGCATACAACGTCCGCGTTCGTTCACGCACGACGTCGTCAACGTAGGGTATGCCAGACAGGGTGTGTAGGAAGTATGATGGGAACCTGCGGTGGGTACCTTAGATCATTCTTAAAGCTCTGTTCTGCACGGCCTTCAACCTGCAGAGGGTGGAGCCACCGAGCCACACACCTCGATCCACACAGGATCAGAGGCGGAACGATCGAACGATACACCCGCAGTTTGAGGCGGATGGGCATAGTTGAACGGAAAATGGGATATAGTTGCCTGAGCGATGCGTGGCCGAGGGCCGGCCTTTGCCCTGACATGCGGAGTGAAAGTGAGGCCGCGGTCCAGTTGGATTCCCAGGGGATTCTTCTCCTCCGCAACCGCAGGTCCCCTTCCGGGCGCCAGCTACTAGTCTTAGCCAGCATGAGAGAAGAGCTCTTCAACAAATATAATATGGCGACATGACCAACAGCATTTACTGTTTCTCCATAGCAACACATATAGGCGATATATGCACATTTATCTTCAATTATATTTATTAATATTTCAACTAATATCTTAATTAGGAAAATTCAGATGGATATAAATACACGCAGTGCAAAAGTTGAATGCAATACACATGTGGTAAGCACATAACGGAATCTCGGAAATTGAAAAATCTCGGTGCAAGCATCTCGTTCATCACGCCTTTCCTCGTTCCGTATAAAGTGCTTACTATATTAGTATCGCAATATACTATTACCAGTACCGGTTTAGGGAGACCCGGATTCGGTTCCCCTAGCCAACCTAAATGATCATGGTTTTTTACGGGGGGGTTCCCGGGGCGCCAGGAGAATGTTGTATAGGTAAACTACGAGTATATCCCCCGAATTTCCTGTTCCTCCATTTCATCTCCATTACCATTTTACATCATCTCTCACCTGGTGGTCTCTTCCAGGGTAGAAGTGCTGTCAGATGTCTTGGCGCTGCATGGCAGAATGATATGCTCTGAACTACTACCTCCTCCAATGAGTCGGTTGCTGTTCGCCGGAACGGCTTCTGCGACCATTTCCGAGCCACGGTAGGGAGGAATGTCCGTTGTCCTGTTCTAACGCAGGAGTTTCCAACTAAGTGAAATGTAGAGACTCTGCTGTCTGCACTGCCGTGTCTCCTTGGGACATCCACCCTCTGTCTCCTCCAGCTTAATCCTTCCTCCCGGGGATACCCCACTTGGTAGCCTAGGTACAGTAGATCAAGACTGATCGCAGTGCCGAATCCTCTCCATAGTAATCATGTCGCTTAAAAACGACACCGAATGATTATAGCCGTTGCGTGGTTTATAACTTAACTAGTCCGAATTTTGGTGTCACAGCTTCGAAGTTCTGATAGGTATAACTTTATGCAGCATTAAATATTAAATGCTTTTGTGATTAGGCAGCGCAGGAACCACTGCTGTGCGAACTTCATAAGTTGTTACTGGGAGCCACCGGCCACGAAAACAAAAACTTTGCTCTTTGCCCTTTATCAGTGACCCTAGCCTACCTTTCAGGTAATGGGACAAAGGGCAATTACTTCTGAAAAAGTCGATAATGACTCGGACAGTTCCAAGGTTGCTCTTCAGTGCAAAACTACACATTCCACCGTAACAGGGAGGATTTTGCGCGTATTTAGATAGCAAATCCAAGCAATACGGAGCGCTATACGAGTGCCGAAATGACTGATATGTTTTGATGGATGGAAGAGCTGAGGGGATTTCAACGAACGGACGATTAATTTAGTTTCACTAAAAATATGAATTGTAAAAATAGTTACATCAATCATAATATTTATTTTAACATCAGAGCATTTTGTTATGATCTTAATTTTACAATACTTTCAAACACTTACTGTAAATATCAACAGCTTCCTCTTCAGTTACAAATGCTTTATTTAATGTTATCAAACATGTGAAATAAAATGCTCGTCCATTGTATGAGCCCTTTAGTTTTGATTAATTATCTACAAATCTGTGATGTTGTTTTCTGTTCTGCTTATCATTTAAAGCTTCCACCCTCAACCTCACTAACATTAACTTCCCTCTAAAAGTATAAGTTGCATATTTACACCAGCTTATTTGCCATCATTAACTGCTATAACGGAATTTTAGAATACGTTAAACACTTATAAGCAATAATAAATACACCCAGGAGTGGTCGACGTAAAGTCCTCAACATTAAAGATGAAAGCAGCATTCTTTGCTGAATTAAAAAATATACACGAATGACTGCTCTTCAGATTGTTGCTGAGCTGCAGAAGACAGGAATTAATGTTTCAGCGAACAGTGTAAGAGCTATTTACAATAAGAAAGGGTACAACGGAAGAGTAGTGCGTAAGAAGTTCTATGTCAGCCCACAGAACAGGAAAATATATCTAGAATTCGCTTGTAAGTACCGTCATAAGGGTTTGGACTTCTGGCAAAAAGTTGTATGGACAGAAGAGAGTGGATCGCAGTCGCAAAGTATGGAGGAAAAAAAATATGGAGCTGGAGCCCAAAATTCTTGTTTCCACAGTAAAGCACCGCGGAGGATCCGTCCATGTCTGGGGTTGTATAAGCGCATCAGATGTCAGCAATCGGCATGTTATCGGGGGAATAATGGATCACAGGAAGTACATGGGCATTCTTAAGCAAAAGTTGCAAGTGTGGAATAAATGGGCCTGCAAGAAGACTGGATGCTTATGCAGGATAATGATCGAAAACATACTGCGTTAATATGCGACTATGGATTTTATACAATGTACCAAAACAGCTTCATACCCCTGCCCAATTTCCAGATATTTATCGTATTGAACAAGTGTGAAGTATACTTGGAAAATGCGTAAGTAAAAGGGCAATTTCCAACAAAGAAGTACTGGAAACGCTCTTTCGGAAGAATTGAACCCAATACCAAGGATAAATAAAGCTAAGAGGTACCCAACGAAGTACTGCATAGCAGCATTTTTTTTTGGGGGGGGGGGGGAATTACTTCCTCCAACGTTAAGTCATATCGGACCATGAATGAAATGGGTGAAATGATGCTCATTGCGTCCGGGGTCCATGGAGCTTAGAGTTACCCGACATTCGTGAATAGCAGCATTTTTGCTGTAATGTATATTGTTTTTGTGAGTGTAGGAATAATTTTTGTGCCCGAAAAAAGTTTGCAAGGTAATTTTATTTTTATATAGTGACTTTTAGTTTGTACATTGTTACTATTCTAGTATAAAATGCAAAATATTTTGAGAATGCCTTATTTTGAGTCAGCGAGCTTTAATTTATCATTTAAATACTCACCATAATATTAATTTTCCTTAAAGTTTTAGTGGTGTACGAATACTTTCTGTTCTGACTGTACGTCGCGTGCTGACCTCACTGAGAACAGCGAGACGCAAATAATGTGAATAGCCGAATTGGTATATCAGAATTGCGTTTTAGAATGTATGTGTGGCCCGGAGGAATTGTTTACGACAAATCAGTTGGCACAGTTATAAACTAGGATGACGTAGTCTACTATCCCACGGAGTTTTAAAACTGACTACGAAGGCTTGGAATCCCACCTCACAATTTCAAAATAAAAGTAGGATAGTTGCAATCATGCTGCATAATATTAACCTACCACGATTGTGCAATGGAATGAGACTAACTGTGAAAAAGCTAATGAATAACGTTATCAAAGCAACAAGGGAAAGTACAAAGGAGAAGATATCTTGATCCCGCGTAATTCGATGACTCCAACGGATATACCTTTTGATTTTAAGCGTCTACAATTTCCCGTGCCTTTGGCCTTTGCGAAGACCATAAATAAATCGTTTGGAACTTTATGGAATCAACTTGAAGTTTCACTGTTTCTTTCATGGACAATGCGTGTTCGCGCGTCGGAAAACCATCATCTTTTTGTATTTGCGCACCACAAAAGAGGACAAAAATATTGATTATCAGAAAACATTTAATTGATTAACTTAACTGCAACTGAGTTGCACTTAAATTCACCCCAATTGCAGAATAAATAACTTACCCGAATTTGTTTTATGTATATAGAGAAGTTCAGAAAATTTATATTGGCGGTAGGAAGTTCGCCATCATCTAGTATTTTATATTTTCAGCAATTATTCATGAAATACAAATATTTCACGACAATAATTCAGGAAAAGAGAGGATTCAGAGAAAACTTCTGTTTTATTGCTCTGTTTTCGTAGGACTGTTAAGCTATCACGTTGCTAACTGCACAAACTCTCGCCGAAAAGACAACACAGCTATCAACAGTGAGTGGTTCAACAGCTAAATAGCCCTCAACAATCATGAAGCAAATCTTTAAATTTCGGTGCAGCCATCGAATCTTTAAACTCAATATACCTTAGAAATTAATTGTTTTTTTAACACTGGCCGTGTGTAGGCTAAAGAATGGAAATATAGCTAGACTGAAAAGTTCAATTCAATTCAAAGAATTAAATTATCCTAATAGTGGTTAACTATAAAGCCCGGGCCTTGAAGTACTTACATGTTCAAAGTCGCCATTAAGGTAGTCGTCTCATGTGTTTATGAGAACTCCTAAGTGGTTTACCTAGAACATATGAGTCAGTTGCAGAATGTATTGTCATATCGGCAAGTTGGCCATAGTAGCTAAGTGGTCAGAGCAGCTGGACGGAGATCAGAAGATCCGTGGTTCAAATCCCGGCTATGGTATTAAAATTTTCAGTCTGACTCTATCTTTCCATTCTTTAGCGCACACACGGCCAGGGTGAAAGAACAATTAATTGACCTAATAGTGGTTAACTATAAAGCTCGGGCCTTAAAGTACTTACGCGTTGTAAGTCGCCGTTAAGGTAGCTGTCTCATGTGTTTATGAGAACTCCTAAGTGGTTTACTGGGTAAAATACGAGTCAGTTGGAGAATTTAATGTCACGTTGGCACTTTGGCTATAGTAGCTCAATGGTTAGAGCGGCTGGACGGCAGCCAGAAGATCCGTGGTTCAAATCCCGGCAAGGGCATTGAATTTTTCAGTCTGATTCTTATCTCTCCATTCAATATACTTTGTATTAAAGCTACAACGAGCGAAGCCGTCTGCCACAACGATAACATTTTCCGTGAAATAAAAGCTGCCATTCTCACTCTTAAACTTGTAACTAGCGTGTTATTACTGTAATTTCTAAAGTGTAAGTAATAGGAAACGGATTATTATAATATCGGAGATCAATAAAGCTTACTTGATTGGACAATGGATTGATGGAAATCCTATTCTAACAACATATAGAAATATAGTACTGTGGCAAGCATATGAAAGACACGTAAGTTTTACTGTTACATTTTCAGAATATTTTAAAAACCAACTCGCTTTTCAAGTTAGTGATTGCTGGTTATGACCAGACGTCGGATCGCGTACACCTTAGCAATCAATGTACTATACATACTATACGCACAGGTACTATGCAAGGTCAGGCGCAACATCAATAAACGTCCGTGGCTACAAGTATACCGAAGCGCTGTGTGCGTGCGTGCGTGTGTGTGTGTGTGTGTGTGTGTGTGTGTGTGTGTGTGTGTACAGTCCGGTACGGATAAAAAATGTAACCTACTTTACAATATGCCTTCCTCCTCATTGCATCCGAGCCGGAAATTGCAATGAACATGCATGTTCATTCGTAAATTGTCGAATGTGAATTTTCTGCGCCTGTCACTGAAACAATATAAAAATATAGGGAGAAAGTTCGTTCAATAGCACGTGACGTTAATAGCGCATATGTGTAGTACAAATCATTTTCATATGGTTGTCCGAGACTTACTTTATTTCTTACACTACGCAGCACTGAAAATCCAGTATTTTTTTGTGAATACTGGACAATTCATTTTTTGTTCATTTGGTAGGTGGTGCATTCTCTATATTTTTGCAGACACCTTCTCGACTGCTTTTAGACAGCTCGAAAGTACATTCTTAAAGCTGTTTAATGGTTGTTGATAATGCTCAACATTTTTTATTTATAAAATGGAGATTGTCCAATAATTGTTGTGAAAGTAATGCTATTAACACAATATGTCAAAAAACTTGTATTCCCTGGAAGGCAGATCTACCTGCTTGGCGAAAAATAGTTGTAATGAAGCCCAAGCTACGGGTTACGAACCGGACTATTCCTACGTGTTGTCCTTGGAATTGACGTCAGCAGCTATATACTGCGAGTCTGGTAAACTTCATATCCCATTAAAGGTGTACGAGCTCCCATGTCTGGTTTTGACCTATACTACTTTTATACCATTGTTACAGGTATCCTGCGACAAAAACTTCCCAGATTATGCGAGTTTCTACAAACAGCTACTTATAGATATGCTATTAACGAAAAGGTCTGCAAGATCCAAACAAGCTTACTAGCAGTATTTTCTGCGAGCAGAAGTGAAAATGTTGACAATGATAATTTTTGAAAGATATCTGCAAAGCATTAGCTTCTGCCAACATTCCTTTGAATAAGTTAAATAGTATGACATTTCGAAGTTTGCTGGAAAATTATTCCGGACGAAAAGTACCAGGTGAAACAACAATAAGAGAAAACTACCTTGGCAAAGTTTATGAAGAGGTAAGTCTAAACATACATTAAACAAAATTAGTTTTTGTATCAAATAAATATTTTCAATTGGTCCGTGTTATCACGGAGTTACATTTCTTTAGTTTTTGATGAAGAAACATATTTCTATACATCTTTTAAACTTGTTCCCCCAAAAACAGAGAACCAAAATTGCACACTTGATCTGTACTAATTTTCAATAAAATAATTATTTTCTCAGATAATACAAAAAGTAAGAGACGACATGGGCGACTCAAACTTGTGATCATCTGTAAATGAAACAACCAACTCATGTGGGGGACTTATTGTCAAAGTTATCAAGGGAAAATTAGTAAATCTGAACCAGGAACGGCACATGTCATTTTCTCCAAGTTCTTACTGGAAGTAACACATCATTCGGCAATTGCTAGAGTTGTTCGTGCTTTCTGGCTTACTAAAGAAAGTGAGGGAAAGCTGTTGGTGATAATTACAGATGCAGCAGCATGCATGGTTAAGGCTGTTCCTAAGGTATTCTCTACCGGTTAGTGGAGGTAATTCGAGCGAATTTTCCATAAATAAATGCTTTAATTTCCTCTGTGACAAAAGTGTTTGTGAAGGCGCCATCAAGCGTGAAATTACTTACTGATATGATGCAAGATATTCGTTTATCCCATTCTCACGAGCTGGGGAACTTGGATTGAAGCAGATCTAAATTACAGTAATCGTTTGGAAGACGTGAGAAAGGTACTCGACCTAATGGACAAAATGGAAGCTCCAATTAGCCCTATAGCTATAAGTGCTTACAACGAGAATAGTCTCCAGAGTAAATTAGTGTTTATTAAGACCTCTTTAGTAAATTACCAGTTATAATCAAACATTTGAAGGAAATATATGTGTATCTTCTGTCCTGCAAATATACCAAACAGCTGTCGCCGGAGATATACCTAGAGAAATAAAAAAGTGAGAAAACAAAATTTAGAAAATTGAAGCAATTCCAGGTTTAATGTTTCTTTGGGATATGAATTAGGTGCTAGAGGGAGACTCTGATAAAGAACTTAATGCTTATTCTGTAAGTGACATAGTCTCTTTTCAATAGTGTTGTGGCTACGTGTGGAGTAGAGAGATATGCTTCTCTTCATATAAAAACATTTTAAGCGACAGAAAGAAATCGTTTCTTCTAGAAAACTGTGAAAAATAGTTAATTGTTTATTGCATTAAAAACGACTAACGCTAAAATAGATTGAAAGAAAGACTAATAAATATTATTTGTTAATATCTTTGTTTAGGATTGAATTTATATTTTGAATACTTCATTTAGATTAATAAATATGAGAAAATTTGACATTTTAGATGTATATGTTAAAGAGTTTTTAGAGCACATTTATCAGATTTTTAGCGCATAGATGCATGCATATGTTCATACATTTAGTGCATAAAAATCGGAGCTCTAATTATTGCTCATTAAGTTGAGTCAATGTTATTCTTCAATGTGGCTGTCTGTTGGCCCTTAAACATCACTCACTCACTCACTCGCTCACTCACTCACTCAATCACTCACTCACTCACTCACTCACTTGCACACTCATTGTTAATCCTGGAGCGTATTATGAAACGTTAGTTCCATCAATATTATATGATGTAGCTAAACCAATATATGATAACGAGGGTAGCTGCTGAGTGCAGCTGTCTAGCTCTGGATTCTATTCATTTGTCTGTACCGATTTGGCGAGTCCTTTTAAAATACATGAAATCCTTCTTGGAGCAAGTGGCTGTGTAGATTTTCTTTTTTGTGTAATTTACGTCATCCAACGTTAAGTCATATCGGACGATGAATAAAATGGGTGAAATGACGCTCAAATGAGCCCGGGGTCCATATAGCTCAGAGTTACTGACATTCGTCTTTCAGAATGAGGGAAAACCCCGGAAAAACCTTATACAGGTAACTCACCCTAACCGATATTCGAACTCGGGACCTCTTGAACGTGAGGTAAACACGCTACCACATGCTACTGAGGCGGGCATAGATTATATAATATTCCCCTTAAGGAACGTTATAGAATTTTAATGTTTTTCTATGTTTTCATTTACGCCGTCTTACTCTTCTCTGTTATAAGATGAGACGCGTTCTCGGAGATGGTGGGATGAATCCTGCCCTGTCGGAGGGTGATGAAGCTGTAGAGTGCTACGTCTTCTCGAACTAATTCTTTTGCTCAAATCAGGGTGGTGCTCAGATGCAGCGAGCTTCTAGACGATCTCCGGCGCTGCTCCAGTCGTTGCATGAGATTCTTAACCTATCCCAGGGACGGTCTTGGACGAGAATCACTTGGAACTAAATTCGTGTTTGCAGCGGAAATAAATGTAGTCCATTTTAACACCAAAATTCTTCATACATTTATTTCGTTGTGATGAATCAACATACACCGAAATGTATATGAATAATTATTAGATTAATGTAATTTAATACTCAATATCAATCTATAAGAATTTTGTAATCTCTTCTTCTTCAGTGTTTCTCACAAGTTTAACTTGACGTCGGCGTTCTGACGTAGAGAGTGTATTTTATATGTTACACTTCAAACGTTCCGACACAAGAGCTCCTTTTACGTCTTACCCATACGATGTCCCGATACACTTAGTGACGTTAACTTCTTTTAGTCCAAGTTTATTGATTTCATCGTTGCTATGATGATTAAATAACTTTTTATTGGTTCACGTCATATTTCCTTACCAATTTACACTCAATATTTATTTACTTATTTTAACTAAGCCAGTACAATTGAGTGTGACTGTGTTCAGCCCTGACTCTGTACCAGCCATACTCACTTTTACAATAAATATTTATTTCAAAACAATTAATTATAACAATGCAGGTTCCTCATTAGTTCTGTTCACTGTCCATAACCACCTTTTTAACTTTGTTCAAGAATTGCCCAATCTTCTTAGTATCCTTAACAAACATTTGAGCTATAGCGATATTCTTATCTATTTTAAATCTTTTCTTATTAATAAACTCTTTCTTCCAAATTTCTGTCCCTTAACACTCAAAAAATATATGTTCTAAGTTCTCATTTCGGCATTTCCCCTACATATAGGACAGTAATTTTTTGGAATACCCTTCCTTATAACTTTCAGTCTCCCTACTCCTACTCTCACCCATGCAATACCTTCTCTCCTCTCTTTATTTGTTACGTCTATGTACTTTTCCCTTCCCCAAGCCCCCTTCATTGGTATATAAAAAACTAAGGACATCTTCTCAGCTATTTCACTAAATATTTTCTGCACTTCTATGTCATCGAATCTTTTTCTTGCAGATTTCCAGACATATTTTTACATTACTTTTTCTTTTTCTCCACATTTGACCAAATCCACTGCTCTCTAGGTTATTTCTAAGACATTATACCCATCCCTTGTTCTTTAAACCTTTTTCTTGATAAATTAAGCATTGTTTAACAAATTCCTTTCTTTCAGATTCAATATTCTGTACCAGAGTTTCAATGCCCTTTCCATAATCTTCCCTTTATTGGCAATTCTACCCATCTCTATTTGTGCTACCTGCCTAACAGTTGCATTGTGTAACCCAAGCATTTCTTTACAGCATCTCCTATGCACCTCATCTATAAGTTCCACCCTCCTTCTAGTCCGCATACTTCTATCCCATATAACATTTTGCCTCTACCAGCATACTATAAACTTTCTCGACCATTTGATGTTTATGTCTGGTACTTCGTACTTGCAGCTTCTGTTGGATGATAAAGCTCCTTTTCATTTTGCTAAGGCAAATTTATTTTGTTTCTCCCAATTCCCTTAATGTCTATTTTAATTCCTAAATAAATACAATATCTAACAACCCTGTACTCTTTTTTGTTTTCATTCATCCATTTTTTATGTTTACTTAATTTCTCTCCTTGTTTAAACACTATGATCTGTGTCTTATCTCGGTTTACTTTTAAACTCCATTCTTTATAGTAATTATATACTGCTTCCAAAGATTGCTTTAATCCATTCACCGTAATTGCACCTACAACTAAGTCATCTCCAAAAAGTAATCCTGGGATCAATATATTATTAATTATTGGCATAAGGGTATTACATCTCCCAATTTCCTTTAATATATCATCAATTATAAGTTGAATAGGACCGGACTTAACGTACACCCTTGCGTAAGACCTTTCTCTTGTTTGATTCCTCTTGTTACAACTCCTTCCTGCACTCCTATACAGAAATTTTTCTTCATATACAGTGCTCTAATAGTATCTACCATTTGTTTACTCACCACTTTGCTCAACAACTTATGCCACAACAACTGGAGCTCAGTCCTATCATAAGCTTTCTTGAGATCAACAAAAGCCATGTATACCTTTCCTCTCTTGTCCTTTAAATATTTATCTACCAGCACACAATATTAGATAATTTATATAACCTTTTCTTTCAAACTTCAGTTAAACAACCTAACAATCAATTAACATTTATCATAATTTTAAGTTTCTATTAGCGTCGTTAAAGTAATTAAAATGTTTATTTTCTTCCTTAATGACCCATTTAATCACACGTTTTCCTTCTTAATCTCGACATATTTCTTTTTAACTAAACCTTCTAACAATTTATGATGAATTCTTCAGCCATAAATTTTAAAATAACAGAATTGAAGTAATGACAATGTTAAGGAAAATGTGATTAAAATAACTGACTCAAAGACCAACAT